>JAJOOR010035350.1:0-14792 GCA_036250505.1 Solanum acaule | reverse complement strand
ATGGGCAAACAAACACTCTGGACCACATGCGCAGGTAAATTTGGAACATTTCTTGTACTGTAGTAATTTTCTCCTTTTAACCTCTAATGCATTTTGTTCCAAGAAGTTATATTGTGTGACTCAGTTGCTATTACATCTCGATTGCAGATATACGGATATAGGATGTCACTGTGGGCAGAGCACACGGGAACTCTAGAGCAATGTTTTGAGCATCCAGAGAGCCTTGAATGCGTGAGACGGATAAGAGTATTTGGTGAACACAACTGGCTACAATACGCGGCTGATGAAGTAACTGAAATGAAAGGCCACCTTCTTAAGTATCCTGTTGAAGTTGATCGAACGGGGAAAGTCAAGTCACTTCCTGGCTGTGAAACTTTTCCAGATATCGGAGGGAAGATAATAGGTACATTCACCGGTGTTCAAGAAAATCTCACCATCTGATCTAAGGGATTTTCAAGAATCCTCATTCTGCAGCCTGAGATTAATTCTTTTATATTGTTTCTGCACCATATTGAACTGGTGTTTGCCTAGTGTTGGTTATACTAACTAGAATGGAAAAAAAAGTGTTTTTGTATTTTGATGATTTTGACTCGAGAGCGATTTCTCGCTTGTGGAACTACACCGAGTATGTTGTTATTGTTGAATCGACAGCGATTAATAAGAAAAGTCTTTATGAGTCGTGATAAAAAATGAGCTTGTAGTATTTCATCAACAGAGCATTTTTTTGTTGTTTTTTGATGGAGCAGTTCCATCACTGCACTACGACTCATGTTGGTATATATTTTAAGTTCATTGGGATTGGTTGAAACAAGAATAGAAAACTAATTTTTAATATTCCTCAAAGAAAATGGAATCTATGGAGATCTGTGCAATAATATATAAAATCAGATATTTAAAATTTATAAAATAAATATACTGAGTTCTTTATAAAAACTTTTAGAATTACTAATTTTCAATTATTTTTTTTGTTTATTTGAAAAAGACAAAAGGTTTGCAGTTTTTCATAACCAATTTCTCTTAGTCTACTATCATTAGAAATAGATTTTACCTTAACATGAGTATCCCCATAATTATTTTCTTAATCATAAAGAAAATAATAATATTACTTTATTAGATAATTACAGTTAATTGAGTCACCGTATATTGAATATATTAAATTATTGTTCAGAAATTATTCATTAGTCATCTATTAAATTATTGAATAACCAGCTTCTTCAAATTAAAAAAAGTAATAAAAACATCATAGAGCAATAAAAAGAAAAATGGTTTATGCATTAGGCATTCAAAACTTACTAATCTGCCTTTGCACCATGTGCAATTAAGCAAAATAAATAAATCACTCTTTATTAAGAATTCTATCTTCAACACTAGAACTCAAAATTAATCAAATAACATATTCAATATAATTCATCAAAATAGGATATGAAGAAAGTAGAGTATATACAGATTTTACTGTTATTTCATAGAAAGAGAAATTATTTCTAATAGACCCTCGACTTGAAAATTAAAATTCAAAAATAAACATTAAAAGATCATTTTAATTGTATTATATGTTCGTTGAGTATGTTTTTTGTTAACTATAAAGCAAGGATTTTAAAGATTGAGGAAAAAATATTGTTTAAAAGAAAACCCAACTTTTTAACTGTAGAAATATTTTAGAATTTTGAATTAAATTATTCAAGTCTTATCAAATTGCATTAATTCTTATTAAAATAAATAATGATATTACTATAATATATTTCTTATAAACATTTATATCTTATAAAATACGATACTATAAATAACAAGGGAAAAAATGTGGATTAATTATTCCACTAACAAATACAAAACAAAAAGTGATTATTACTTTTTGCATATGTGTGCCTATATTATATATATATATGTACATATTGAGTTGTTATTAACAAGACAAATCAAAAATAATATCTACAATGATTTCTGAAATGTTAAACTAAAATTAGTAGTTTAAAAGAAATAAAATAACATGGACCATTACTACTTATAATATTTGAACAAAAATAATTTAATATAGGACTCAAACACATAAAATAAAATAAAAAATCTATTAGGGCCATAGTGATAATAGTACATAAATATATTGTCTCATTTGGTAGCTTCATAATTTCCATAATGACTTGTTTTCATGTCTCACCCACACCTATTGTTCAAATAAAGACATCATTCCTTCCCACGTTAAATCCAAATTTTTGAGTGACCGCCTAACTTTTTCATTAATACAATCTTGGCATTTATTTATTTCTTACGTCTACTTATATAATTTAAAATTTTATATATTATTTTATAAATAAAAAATAGAATTAAATCATTAGATTAAGAATAAAATAAATATTATTAAGTTAAAATTACTATTACTAAATATAGAAATGTGTTATTTTTTTTAAATTGACCAAAAAAATATATCATATGAATTGAGTCAGATAAAGTAATAATTATAGTGTCAAGATAGTTCAACTACTATTAGTAATTATCAATCATTGCATAGAAAAAGATTTTGAATATCTAGGTTTTAATTTTAAACTATCGAATCAATCTAATCTAATTTAGTTTTGAAAATTAGTTAAACTGACTTTTGAGAAGCAAAATGATGGTTGTTACGTATTGTTTCGTAATGTGTCATATTGTATTGCTTTAATGAATATAATATTCAGATAGATTGTATCGTTCTCAGTCGTTACATAATATTACATATCAACAATTTGAATAATAAATCTTTAAAAAAAACATAGAATATAAATAGATCTACTATAAAAAAGACAAGGTAATATAATCATTAAATAATAAATAAAGAGAAACTAAGAAAAATATTAAAGAGATGATGTAATAACACCAAATGTATTGTTAAATAAAATGAGACTTGTTAAGTAACAATCAAAATTAAGCAGACACTTCTTTTGATATCTAAGTTTTTTCAGTAAAGTGACATTTATTTTGGAACGAAACGATTATAAATATTAGTAGTGACTTCATATTTTAGATCTGTCTATGCTTCGTCCATCCAGCTGTTGTTGCTATAAACCGTGTATATAAATACTCCATTTTCTTCACAACTTTCATTCTTTTTCGAATACCATTTTTCTCTTTCTCTTACAAGATTTACTCTTTCTCTTTCCATTATGGGTTTCCCGGCTAATGGTTCATCACAAGATAAGCCATACAAGTTCTTGATCTATGGCCGAACCGGTTGGATTGGTGGCTTACTCGGTAAGCTCTGTGAAGCTCAAGGCATAGAATACGAATATGGGTCGGGTCGATTAGAGAATCGGAGCTCCTTAGAGTCCGACCTCACCACCGTCAACCCGACCCATGTGTTCAACGCCGCCGGTGTTACCGGCCGGCCAAATGTTGACTGGTGTGAATCCCATAAGGTGGAGACCATCAGAGCTAATGTGGTCGGCACGCTGACGCTTGCTGATGTTTGTAGAGAGAAAGGGTTGATCCTTATCAACTATGCTACTGGGTGTATTTTTGAATACGATTCGGGTCATACATTAGGGTCGGGTATCGGATTCAAGGAAGAGGATACTCCTAATTTCATCGGATCTTTCTATTCAAAGACTAAAGCTATGGTGAGAATTAACTCACTGTTTACTTATATTCTCTGATATAATTGTGTTTTTGAGATTTGTTTAGCTAAATGCATTTATGGATCTATGGCTTTTTTCTGTATTACTAGTTGATTAAGTAGATTTTGGTTAATTAGTGATCTAATGTGGATCCATATAGGTGATACTAACTTGTTGGAACTAAGCTAGTTAATTGCGTAGGCGATTGAATTGTTTTGCATTGGAATGAAATGGAGCTGAATAGAGCAGAATGGATATAGTGGCAGATTCATATAGCCGACTCAACTAATTTTCGAATTGAGATGATCTAATGTGTATACAGTAGTAGTAGTAGTGAGGATTGATGTAATCATACTCCAACTTGTTTGGGACTGAGGCGTTGTTGTTGTAGTTGAATATGAGAAGTAGAAGTAGAGTGTGTTATACGTACTAAAATGATTACGAGCTTTTGCTTAGTATTATAAATGCAGGGGCGAGATCCTATATGGAATGTGTGTGTATTTGTTGTGATGAACGTACTTGCTAAATGTGGATGTGCTATAATGTCTTAGATTAGTTATATTTATGGTTAATGATTTGATTAGAGATATTGTGATCTACATCCAAGATACGTAGTAATGCTTGTGCAGCAAATTGTTCCGAGTTTTTGAGAGGAATGATGAGTTTTGATAGGCAGAGTTGAGTTCCAAAGTAAATAAAGCTTGATTACGGATTCATACTAGGTGCTTCAAATGCAACGTTTTACTAGAAATAGTTCTTCTATAATGTTGCAATATTTGTTTTTCTTGTCTTGTTTAATTCTTTCTTAGGTCATTGGTTCGTTCTCTGTCATTGAGCTCCATTCAGATTGTTTTATATCTTGATCTACAACCTTCCTTTGATATTTGTGGAACTTTTCGATCTAGGGCTGTCCATGTTTGTGATACTTGTTGGAAATATTCTGTTAAGTTGATTCTTGTCCATCCTGGAAGAAGATTTCCAATCTTGATCATCACCAACTATTATACATATTTGGGGCATACCTAATGTTTGGAGTGTGATTAAAACCTTCAACTTTATTCTTACTTCGGCTGATCATCATTTTCAGGTGGAGGAACTACTGAAAAACTACGACAACGTCTGTACACTACGAGTCAGAATGCCCATCTCTGCAGACTTGACCAACCCCCGAAACTTCATCACCAAGATCACTCGATACGAGAAGGTAGTAGACATCCCAAACTCGATGACAATCTTGGATGAACTTCTCCCTATTTCCATCGAGATGGCAAAGAGAAACCTCACTGGCATATGGAACTTCACAAATCCTGGAGTTGTTAGCCATAACGAGATCCTGGAGATGTACCGTGACTATATTGACCCAAGCTTCAGCTGGAAGAACTTCACAATCGAAGAGCAAGCGAAGGTCATTGTCGCTCCACGAAGCAACAATGAGCTCGATGCTTCGAAATTGAGCAAGGAATTCCCTGAAATGAAGTCCATCAAGGAGTCCCTCATTGAGATTGTGTTCAAGCCAAATAGGAAGACACCAGTAGCTTGAAAACTTAGAGAAAAGATCCAATTTTTATGGCTTTTATTTTTGTCTTGTTCAATGAATCAACTATGTTTTCAGTCCTAATATTTGGGGTTGGCTTTTCTCTCTTCTCTCTTTGTTTCTGATTTTCAGTATCTTTTCCCTTTATTGTTGTATTGAATGTTGTAATGGTATTTATATCATCATGAATAAAATCGAAAAATGATACTCCATCTGTTTCAGTTTGTTTGGTTTACTTTCCCTTTTTAGCAATTCTCTAATTTTAACTTTCTACTTGCATGTTTAAGGGCATTTTGATACATTCATTTTAAACGTTTTTTTACTTTTTTAAACGTCAAAATAGACCAAACTAATTGAAATGAGGGAGTACATGCTAATTTGATGATAGAAATGATGCAGACAATAACTGTCTATTTACGCAAATTACTCCTATGCCCTTTCCTAAATAATTGAGCCGACACTCAACTTGGCCCATTAAGGGCAATCCAACTCAGCTTGGGTCTAAGATGGGTCGACCTGACCCAATTGACAACCTTAAAAAGACGAGAATTTATACGAGATGTCCTTTCTAAGGACATCGATTTAATTTTTGACCCCGTTAAGAAAAATTATTTGCAAATATGTATATACTTCCACTAGAATTTACAAGGAGGTTTTATATGGAGCATTTCTAAAGTATGGATCTAAAAATTAAAATAGAATTCATTTAACAGCTTGGCTCGTCCCACCGCATGGCCATTTTTTAAAACAAAAAATAACTTTGATGACTTACATGTTTGGCGCATTTAGAGGCTTCAATCATACTGTGTGTAATATTTATATTATATATACATCAATTGTTTAACATTTAATCACAATCTATAAGTCGATAGTTGATAATATCTCATAATAATCACATGGAATACTTCAAATATCAAATATATGTTTAAGACAATGATAATAACAGTGAAGCAACAACTTCAACCAGCACCTCATATATATATATATATATATATATATATAAAAGTTCATTATTAACGGGGTTCAATAACCACTCTTTTGTAATTACAATGTAAGGCTTCCTTATGAAATTAGTACTTGATATGTTATTTTGTTGATCACCAAGATCCACTAATTAGTTTTCACCTTTATTGTCACTTTGTGTATTGTGAAGACTAAGATATATCATATTATTTTATGATATACAAATATATAGTAGCTAAATTCATTCTCTTCCATATTAGTTAATCATCTTATTAAAAATAGTTGACACATATCAGTTGTCCACCTTACTAAATCAAGAAAACATCAATTAATTTTTTTCCTATGTTACCCTTGCAATTTATTTTTTTTAAGTATTTACATTTGTTCATAAAATTCCCGAAAAGTCTTTTAAGTGAATTAGTAAAATTATATTCTTATTTATGATTTCTTAATATGTATTTAAAAAGGACGGAGACAAGTATCAATGACTACTTTTAGTTCATTTTGGGCCTATGCATGATTGGATAGTAATGTTACTATAGGACAAGTGTTTGGGCCATTTTGGTTGAACCAATATATGGACTTTAATATGCTTAAACGTATTGAAAATTCTCAAAATTTATTATATCAATAGTACATGACTACATTCACATATTTTTTACATGTATGAAAATATCAAATATATGTTTAAGACAACATTGTGTAGATTTTGGAAGCATGAAAACAAATACTCCCTCCATTTCCTTTTAATTGTCATGGTTTCCTTTTTTAGAGTCAAAAGATAAGAACTTTGACTAACATTTTATCATCATATTGATATGTAAAAAAATTGCAATTTATAATACTTTTCGTATAGTTTTTGAATATCTAAATTTTCAGTTTAAAATATCGAATTAATGTAATCTAAATTAACTTTGAAAATTAGTCAGACTTTCAAAAAACGCAACACGACAACACTAAAAGGGACGGAGGGAGTAATTTTATTGATGCATTAAAAGATGATTTTTTAGAAAGAAAGATTGTGATCAGTAGCAAAAGAAGGAAAACAGAAATGGAATATCCCATATAATTATGCATAAAAATAGGGATTGAATTCACAAATGGATTCAATCTTGGGTGATTGTGAGTAGCAAAAGAATGAAAATAAAAACTATATTTCCCATATAATTATGCATAAAAATAGGAATTGAATTATCAAAGGGATCTATAAAGGTATTTTTGGTAATAAAAAATAAAGGTATCTATAAAGGTAATTAACACCATAATATTAAGTGTACATGAAAATTTCTCTTTTATTTTATGTGGGTGTGCTTGACTAGTTATGAAGTTTAGACGAAAAAATGTTTTGAAACTTATTATATATCTTGAACATGTCATAGACATCTTTATGGCTATAAAAACTTGTTATTAATTAAGGATAAAAAATAAAAAAGTCTAAAGTTAAATTATTTTCAAATATATATGTCTATAAACTTCTCAACACATCATCTTGTTTGACGTTGTATACTAAGTACAACAAATTCGATTCACATCATTGTGATCGATAAAATAAACAAGGAAAGTTTTTTTTTAAAAAAGACATTAAAAGGAAGGGAAAATTTGAAGATGATTTTTCTCCCCCAAACATCCAATGAAGTAAATACTCACTCTCTATCTAGTGGTACTTCTATGACTAGCCTCTCGTGGTCTTTTTTTTTTTTTTGTATGAACGTGAATCGTGATGTTTGGATCAATTTTTGTGTACCATGGCTAATTTTTAGAATATTTATCACCTTCTATCAGCAACAAATATCAAATAACTATGTTCATGAAAACTAAAACAGAGTCAGAACTTGTTTGAATAATGAGGTGATTAAACTTCCAAAATCAATAAATGAGGTCATAAATGGACATTATGAGAGTATCAAAAGGAGTTGTAAAGCACATATATTGACATAATGAGTTCATGAATTTTCTACTCTTTTCCCTATTTTGTATTCCTATCACAACATGTGTTTTTTTAGAAATGCTATAATAAGTTCAATAATGTTAGATACTAAATGACATGTTTTATTTGGTTAACTTAACTATTTAATAGATAAAAGTGTGTCATTAAAATACTCTCGTAGAAGTTGAGATATTCAATTAGAATATGGATAATTTGAATGTCTAAATAAAATATTATAACAAGCTTAAGAGATTAACTATGTATTAAGCTTTTGTTAACATATTGATCATTTGGAGAGTATTCAATAAGTGAGAATTTAAGAGAGATAAAATGTACTCAGACAACTATGCATACAATTAAAACTATTAAATAGTATCTGTTTAAAAACTATGATTTTTTTAAAAATATAAGTGAATAATATGAATTGAAGATTGTAATGGAAGAAAAATAAAAAATACTCAATCTAAGTAATTTGCGAGCCACAAATTTACCATAGTCATAGGTGATTATAGGTTTTGTTACATACTATATATTTATTGTTTCTCATTAAATAACTATCTCAAAATATTTATCATTTTTAAAAATTCAAAATAAAATTAAAAAACTCATTTATCAAAAATGTATTTACCCTTTAGGGGTTGTTTGGTATAGGATATTATATAGATACAGTTATATCATGTATTGTGATATTTCATAAGATTAGTTATTCCACCATATATATGAGACAACATATTTAATCACTATAATACATATAGTGAGATAATTTTCCTAATCAAACGCATGATTGAATAATCAAAAGTTTTTTTCTCGAAATTATTATACCTTATTTTTCAGTGGAATATTATGTACTCTTTCATCCTTAATCAGAGGTCTTAGGTACGAGTCTTTTTTGGTACGGAGTCACCTCTGTTAGGTAGGGGTAAATGTGAGACTTTTCGGGATGAATTCAAATTTAGTCAAGCTCCAATATGAAGACCGGACATCGAATGAAGGAAAAAGAAAGAAGTATAAAAAATACCCATGAACTCGACGTAAATTATTAGTTACATTCTTAAACTATTGATAACCTTAAAGTCACTCATCTACTCGACTAACAAAACTTAGATACACCATCGATACATCTCTGATCTGCCACATGACATACCAAGTAGTCTCAAACTCTTATAGGAGCATGATGTTCTTAATAAAAAGTCGAGATAAGTGTTGAAAACACTCCTAAACTTGACGAGAACTTAGAGGTGTATTTCAATCATGTCGCAAAATCAATGGTATATTTAAGTTCATTAACTCAAGTAAAAAGATATTTTTAAGACTGTTAATATTTTAAAACTAAAATTAATAAATCACACCAAATTTAGAAGTTCAATACTTTCTCAAAAAAAAAAGAGTATACCTATTCATGCCCCCACTCACCCACCCCTCTCTCTAAGTAGAGGCCCCTCCTTATTATGGTGGGGACCTTATTGTAGTGAAGGGGTGAGAGAGGGCCACATTTTAAGATCCATTTTTCTTACACCAATTGTAGTGTGGCAGTATGGTCCACTCAGAAAAAGTCACACTTTTCTTACCCCTACACGTGTCAACATCCCACTCACTCTTCCCTTATATACCTCTTCAACTTCAGCCGTCTGATTCATCCTCCAATTCTTCCTCCATTTCCACTACTCAAACCTTTCTTCTTCTTCTTTTTTTCTAAAAAAATGTCCAGTTTTCATGACCCAGATGATGATTGTGGCACCTCGGAGCTCAGCAACGGCGCCGCCGGAGATCTAAATGAACGGAAAATGGACGGTGATGCAGTAGCCGATGAGAAAAAACTGGTGTTTTCTGCTATGAAGGAAGAACCGTTTGATTCCGATCATCATACTTTGGTTCCGTCAATGCCTATGCCGGTGGCTACCGCCGCCGCGCCGCGGCGTTCCTCCACCAAGGACCGCCACACAAAAGTAGAGGGACGTGGACGGAGGATTCGAATACCTGCTACGTGTGCGGCTCGGATCTTCCAGTTGACCCGAGAACTAGGTCATAAGTACGACGGAGAAACTGTTCGGTGGTTACTTGAACATGCGGAGCAATCTATAATTGAAGCCACCGGAACCGGAACTGTACCGGCGATAGCAGTTTCTGTCAACGGTACGCTTAAGATTCCGACGAGTTCTCCGGCGAGTAATCGAGAAATCGACGAGAACAATCCACAGAAACTTAGAAGGAAATCAACAAACTCGGATTTTATTGATGTTGGAAGTTTGAATAAAAATGCAGCAAATGTTTCACAATTTGCTCCGGTAACAACCACGCCGGCAACAATAACCACCGCTGATCCTCCGCCGGGACTAGTACCTATATGGGCTATGAGTAATGGGGGTATGATGGTACCATCCAACGCCATTTGGATGATACCAGCTAAGGTCCCACCAGCTCAAGTAAACGTGACCAATAACAATAACGTCGTGGTGCAGTATCCTCAATTATGGACCCCTGTATTTAATTTGGCTACGAGGCCAATATCATCATTCGTGGCTGCACCAACCGTTGCAGCCACGAATAATATTAGCGGTCTGCCACCAATAATGATGGCAGGACCGTTAACTATGAATGATGGAGCAGCAACATCTACGGGGCCTAAAGTTGGGTCGAACAAGTCTAGCATGGCTCCAGCTAGTTTAAGCTCTAGCACAGATAGAAATAACAACAATAAAAATGATGTTAAACCTCATATGCTAAGAGATTTTTCACTTGAGATTTATGATAGAAAAGAGTTACAGTTTATGAGTCGAAGTGGAAATCATCAACAAGAACCTCAAGTTACATCTTCAAAGCGGTCATAGAGAAGACGGGTTAATGGGCGATCAAGAAGGTCTATGGCTTAAAATTGGTTCAAGTGTTCGATCCTACGTCATAATTTATGAGTAGCAATATAAAGATAGAGGCAGAGTTTAGCCCAAATATGCTCAAAATACTCTTGCATGTACAAACTAGAGGACCCTAGCTATTCACTTTTTGTTTCTTTTGCTTTTGTTAAACTAATGTTAATTAGAAGTTGAATGATGTGTAACTCTCTTAGAAAAATTACAAATAAATCATTGAATAATTGTCAATGGAAACATTATCATCCATCAGCTTTATTAAATAACTGAAATTTTGCATTATTTTAATTGTCATATCTTTCAAGCCCTAATGAAGTGGAAATCAAATGACTTTCAATTAACCTAACCTACTTAGTGCATGACTTCATTATGTCACACAAGTGTCATTTTTGCACTTACTAGGCATCAGCATTTGGTCTTTTATTTCGAACCCACACTTAAAAAACAATTTTCACAAAATATTACCAGTAGAAAAAACAAGTTCTATATATATATTCTAATTGTCTTGCTCCTCTAGTGCTCATCCAACTCTCCCACACTATCTATGTTTTTTGCCCTCATAATATTTATTTAGATTATACATAAAATTCCTATCCGCCAGCACAAACACTCTTAATTTAATAATCTTATTGGAGAAACTTTTGACCGTGATCTGTTTTTGGGAAATGAGCAAAATTATAAAGTGAGTTTCTGAAAAGACAGGTTTTAAGTGAAGTGATTAGTGTTAAAAAAAAAGATTAAAAAGTGTTGAAGACGTGCACGTGAGTATCGCACGTGTGAAAGTGGATTAGGACTTTGAGAAGAGTGGGGACCCGTTTGGGCTTTTGATGGATCAGTTTTGGGTTTGCGTAGAGTGGTATACTTCCATTGGTGTGGCCCACGGCCCACCTTATCTAGTTGGTCGAAATAGAAGCTTCTCGATCCAAAACATAAATCGGTTTTTCATCTGGTATTCGGTATCCGACTAATCTAGATTTGTGTTCGAGAGGTCTCGTTGTGAAAGGTAAAACGTTTCTTATTAAAACTGATTCCATTATCAGGATTTGAGTTTAAGACGTTTGGTTTTATTCATTGCACTATAATCTTTGATGATTTCAGAGCAATTTCGTGAAAGAAAAAAGACTTTTAGAGAAGGATATTCTCCTAAAAAGTATAATGTGGATGGGCAACAGGCTGTACTTTTTTTTTCTTAACTAAGTGGTACATTTCTTACCTAATCACCCCCAAGTTGATATAATATAGTGTAATTATCGAATGCTTATATACACTAGTAAAAAAAGTTCAACACTTGTCTATCATGTTTGTTTTCTATTATATACTTACGTAAAAATAAACAATTACAATGTTAATGGAGTTGTATTTAAGAACTTTCAAAATATAAAGGTCGTTGAGTTTGATTTTTAAAATTATATCATTTATAACAACTCATTATGCTTCAAGAATTATTAATTCAGATTTGAAAAAGATACTTTTCTTTTTGTTCATGAAATAAAGAAAACATTAAGATTCATAAGATAAATATATGTAATATATAGAAGTATATTTTTAATATCTTATCTCTATTTCTATTATTATAGATAACAAAATAAGATTATTAAACTTTATTTTATTAAATATTTTTATCTAAAGTCTAAACATGAAAATTGAAATGAAAAAGAAGGGTAGTCTTATTAACGCAAAGAGACGTGGTGGGGCCTGGGGTCCAGAGATAAAGTGGGACCAGGCGCGTGCTTAAAGGACTGTAGGCCCATTTCACCTAGCAGACCGCTCAAATTATATGGCACATCATCACCTTAAGGTGGGTAAAAAACTTTGAAGATAATTAAGGAATTTTCGCAAATAATCATTATAATAAATTTAATTATGCTTTATAACTATATTTTATATGTACGGGGTGTAACTTCAATTTAAGTTATTTCGTTTATATAATTTGTGGGTTTGTATAATTCACATGTGAGTTTGTATAATTTGCGAGTATATTTGTATAATTAAGTTATTTTTGTATAAACTTGAAATAACAAATTTATACAAACACAAACATTTGAACTTTAAACAGTTATATAAATTATATTATACAAAATTTATACAAATTACATTATACAAATGTGCGAATTATACAAACGTGAAATTCCAACCGACGTAATTAGCACTGAATGTTGGTCGCGAATGGTAATTAACTAAAACTGTAGCTATGATGACTAATTAACTAATATGTTTGTTTAATCATGTAATTTTCCCAATTTAATTTTTAACGAATTTTGTAAATTTATTTATTTTTAAAAATAACTTTAGATACGTAACGTTTGAAGTAAATGCACTTTGCATAGCTTTTAAATAAAAATACATGTACTTCAAGCAAAAATAGTTGAAATGAGACAAAAATAACTAGATTTAAGATAAAAATAATTGAAATTCAAGTAGAAATATATGAACTTTAGCCAATTAGGCATTTTGCTAGAAATCAGACTTCATCAATATTAAAACTTTAAACATGTCTGAATTTATTTCAAAATAGATGAATGTGCAAAAATTATGCACTTAAGGGTTGTGTGGTAGCTGGTTTAGAGACAAGCTATGCAGGTATTAAATTCTTCTTTAAGTAATATCACATTTTGATAGTTAGTTTGAAGGTAAGCTATTTATATATAAAATTAATATAGTGTTTGGTTTGCAATTTAGAATTCCACATACAAGCACACGTATAAACTTATGATACATAAATAATACTCCATCTGAATAACTAAACTTAGATACATAAACTTTCTTATTACTAATACATGTATAACTTTAACCAGTTATCCAACGTGTATATTTACGCTTCGGCCATAAAGTGGTGGGTGGTGGCTATTGTGGTGGGATCCTCAAGGTGTCTGGTCCACTTGTAAAAGGTAGATGGGCTCTACTTTGTGCCTTAAGACACGGCTGTTGGGCCACTCGACGGCTAAAATTGGATGGTAGGCCCATTTTGTCATTGTTGGACCACTACAAATAGGCCCATGCCAAGATAATATACGTACAATGATGTGGGCCATGTGATGGTATGGGGAATTCAGCTGGGCCCATGAAAGTGGTCCAGCATGTGTATGGCTCATGTCCTTGGTCCAACATGTACTTGACTTTATGATATTGTGGGGATGTCAAATTTTAAACAACGGTAAAACTAGTTCATGAAAATATGACCGGTTCAATCAGTTTAAGTATGAGCAAGTCAATTATGACTCAATTCATCTTTGATAGGTTTAGTTTTTATTAAAAGATTTTTAATGTTTTTTGTTTGATATGTTACAACTTTTTATTAGGTTCACAATTGATTCATATATCAATTTATATCCACCTCATAATTCACGAGGGTGGAGATAGGTAGGACCGAGTGATATATTCAAACTCTCTTTGGCATATGATTAAATTATTTTTTATGTATATTTATATAGTAGATTTTGAACTCTCTTTAACTTCTGTATGTTTACTTCTTCATATTTTAAAATCTCTTCGTGAAAATCTGGCTCTGTCATTAATGGAACTAATTATTTAAAGAATGTAGCAAAACAGATGCAACCCAACAACCAATTTTATCATGATAATGTAAATACAAACAAGAAACTCATACTGAAAAAAGTGAATCACAAATGCATACAGCAGCAAAATCCTGCAGGCACACTTCTTAGGGGTCGTTTTGTAGGGTGTAAGAATACTGTTGAGTATGGTGTATTAGTAATGCTTGCATTAGTTATTCTAGGATTATTTCTTCTATCTCCTGTTCAATCTCGGGAGTCTTTTTACCATAAGCTCTTCTGTACTCGGAATCAACCCCTCTGAAGTAGTAGGCTCCTGGTGGAAGAATGCTGCCAGGCATTTCACACCAATAGTCGTTTTTGATGCCAAACTCTCTTCTGGCCTCATAAAGTCCAACGAAAATG
>JAJOOR010035349.1:0-12977 GCA_036250505.1 Solanum acaule | reverse complement strand
CGGGTACACATTTGGGCCCCATCGCACATGCCTTATTTTTGCTTATTGACACCTATTTTGACACAATATACAACGCGTGCTTATCAGTTTTTTCCTCGTTGGAGGATAGTGATAAAGTAAGCACTCACATGACAAATGTGGGCATACCCACATGGTATACTTTTATTCCTACTTTAACTTGTTGTCTTTTTCTTCCCCTTGTTCATTTTGTCTTCAAGTATCAAGGTTGTGTAGAGCTACGGAATCAAAACTCATTCCCGAATCATCATCTTCATTGAGATTATGAACATCTTCATTGGGATCTTGAGTATTTTGATAATACAAATGCTCTCTATAGTCTTCTTCTCCTGAGCTGTTGGATCTGGCTATGTTATTAGTAGTATTCCTTCTTGAACTAGTATTAGTTCTGTCTCGTTCTGTATCTGGTACTAGTCTGTCTTCACTTGGATCTGGATTTGGTGGAGTAGTAATTACATGTTTATCTTGTCCTTGTTGGAAAAACTGTTCTAAAGTCTTTTTTATTATGCTCTCTATTTTATCATTCTTTTTCTTCTTATGGAGCATAGTCTTCTTTGTTGTTGTCTCTACCTGTGTAAATGACCTGGGTAACCTTCGCCTGGATGAAGAACCTTCACCTTCACTTTTTAGCAAAGTGACAGCCATAAACGGGTTTGATGTGTCTTTACCGGCTACCGTTTTATTTTATTTTGGTAACTAATAGTTGAAATATATTAATATACCTATAATGTATATAATTTAAATGCTAGCACTTTTTGCTTCATTTCATGCTTGAATGGAAGGTTTGAGATGTCAACATGATTGATCACATCGTCGAAGAATATGATGTCGTCAATGAGATCAAAGGTCTCAATTTGAAATCCTAAATATGAAGAAATCTTTTATAGAAGATGTTTCTTTTTTTGAATAAACCCTATATGATGCAAATCTGAATTAATCGAATTTCAATTCATGCACAATCAGTGAACCCTCCCTCCCCCCACCCCACCCCAAAAAAAAAAGATGTCAACGTCCTCTAATTAAGTCTAATCTATCATTTTCTCATTGCAACTTTGCAAGCTTTGTTTCATGTGAGCAACGTCTTTTTCTGCTACAAACCAAATTCTTCTAACTTTATCCAATAGTAAATTAATTAGAAGTTTACTTATATAGCTGGTTAATAATTCTTTTTGACTCTATCAATACGAGTCGTAATGAAATTGTTGTTTATACCTTTACTTTTTAATTATATCGCTTGAGTTTGAATTTTGAGAAATAAAAAATCTTATTAGAAATATCAATCTAAAATAAATGAATTACACCATACATAAATTCAGATTTTGTCGAATATTGGATGTTAGAACAGATGGAAAACTCATAAATAAATAATTTGGCTCCATCTATTCAAAATAAGTCTAAGAAATGCACGTTCCATGCACCAAAGTTTTAGTGCATATCATGCCTATTTCATTTTTATTATATTTAAAAGTTTGCAAACACCTAAAATTTTATGTTTCATAAATTAAAGTAGCGTTTGATTTTTTTAGGAAATAGGGATAATATTATTATTTTATTATTATTATTAATTCAAGAGTTCATGATTTGTTGTTAGTTTATTAGTAGTATATATAGATTGTCACAAATTATTCAACTGTGAGAGTCCCCCAATCAACTAATGTTTATTTAAATAAGGTTCATTATTTCACATTAAAAAAATGATAATCAATTAACTGCCATGCAACTTGTAATCATATGTGGTGTCATTTATGGTATGAAAATAAAAATTATGATTGTTTGAAACTAAAGTGTTCTCATTGACACAAATATTAATTAATCATACAATAGAATCGTTAATTAGGTACAAAAAAAAAACTTAATATATACGTCATTGACTTTGACAACTTGTTTTTTGATAGTGAAATAAATCACATAATAGAATAAAATAATTCCAAATTTTCAATCATCAAACTTGTTTCTTGTAATATATCCTCCGTCTCTATGTGATGATATTTGATTGGATACAATCTAAAAATAAATAAAAGAACGACTTTAAAATTTATGATCTAAAACATGTCATAAATATTTGTGTGGTTATAAATCATCTCATTATAGATAAATGAGAAGTTCGAAGTTAAAATTACTATTAAATATAAAATATGTCATTCTTAAACTGTTAAACGATATCGCATAACTTGAGACAGAAGGACCAATAATTAATTTTTTTTAATTAATATTGTAAATAAAAAAAACAGCTCATTTTCTTTGACTCTCTATATCTATACAGCAGTGCATTTTGTATTTGTGGAATGGTTCCATTTTTAATGGGATTAATTAAATCAAACAAATAGTCTCTTTCTAAATCTACTTTGGTGTCTTGTTTAATTAAGCTCAATTTGTGATGAATTTAGGTACCTATTTAAAATAGACTACTTTTCTATCGATTGCATTCGATATTGTTTTTCAAGTAAATCTCTATTAATTTATTCAAAAACTTGAACTTTTACAAGCTGTCAAAACACGTTCAATTAGTTATCAATTCCATCACAAAGCTTATCAAATAATTATGTGTTAACTAATGAGCTTCATCGTACCCTGCCTACTTGGAATATCAATTTTTTTTTTAATTTTGAAATGTTTAATTAATCTAATTCAATTTAACTTTAAAAAAATAGTAATTGACTCTCGGGAAGCAAAAGTTGTTAATTGAGACGAAGAAAGTATTTCCTTAGGTCCAAGAGGCCCAATCTGCTGAGATCATGGGCCGATGTGAAAGATACCTTCAGCCCATTTGATATGATCAGTGTGTGATTAGGCCCAAAGTAATTTTACTATATGAAGAAAATATATAAATAAAGTAATTATTGAAAAAATAGTTTAATTTAAAAA
The DNA here is from genome assembly GCA_036250505.1 of Solanum acaule. NCBI lineage: Eukaryota > Viridiplantae > Streptophyta > Magnoliopsida > Solanales > Solanaceae > Solanum > Solanum acaule. The sequence continues at coordinate 10,094 of JAJOOR010035349.1, read as the reverse complement.
AGAGAAAATGGTCAAAAACCCCTCCAACCTATGGTCGGATTTCCAACTACACACTCATACTTCACGAGGGTCCTATTACCCCCCTGAACTATTTTATAAGGAAATAAATTTCACCCTAAAATGACATAATCACTCATGTGTATTGTGGTGTAACACACGCACATGCCATGTCAGCGCCATGTCAATGCCACCTAATAAATATAATAAATGAAATATTTTTCCTACTTTTTTTTAAATTATTATATGCCCCATTAGAAACCCTCCATTATCATTAAGAACATCGCCATTATCAACCCCACTTCTCATCCATTAACATTCCGGCAAGAGAAAAGACGGTAAAAAAATTTCGACAAGTAAAAGTTTCTATGACCAATATCTTTATCCTATTCCCCACAATTTCTCTCAAAGTTCATTGTTACACATTTTACTCATGTTGGGGGCTTATGAAGGGATTTACCCAAAGCAGTATATGGGCATGCCATAAATTTTGAATTCAATTTCTTTCTTTTCTTAATGTTGGTGAAAGTAGCAAACCAAATTAAAACATTGAAATTAATCCAATTGAAAAAAATTATGACCCAATTGAATTTTTTATGCCCCATGTCGAAAATACCCCAATTTGTGGTTAAATTCAAGAATGTGAAATTAGAATTAATGTTTGAGAGAAGAGCTTGTGAAGGTGTTGAAAATTGAAAATTCTATGTTTGTTTGAAATGGGTTCCGGTAAAAAAAATGATTTTTTAAGTTCTTTATTTTATTACTTTGATTTGGGAGTAATAACTAAATTTGTTTAAAGGTTCTTTGATTATGGGTAAGAGACGGTTAATATGTAGAATTCCTGAAATTTTTTGTAGAGATTTGTGATGAAAAATAAAAATAAAGCAAAAGTGTGAAGAAGAAGAAGTGTGGGGCGGTTGGGTTGGGGTGGGGTGGGGTGGGGGAGATTATTTTAATTTATTAGAAAGAAAAAGAAAATAAAATAAAAATATGAAATAAACATAAAAGTAGCCCTATTTATTCTCTTTTGAGAGAGAGAAATACACTTTCGTAGCCAACTCAACATTAAGGGTTTATTTATTCTATTTTAAAACAGTTCACGGGGGTGATAGGACCCCGTAAAGTTTAAATGTGTAGTTGAGAATTCGGTAATAGGTTGGGGGGGCATTTGACCATTTTCTCATTTAAAAAAATCAGTTCATAGTTTTGAATTTTAAGAACTTTAATATTAAACATTTCTAAAATGGTATATACAAACAATACTTGTCAAACATTTTTGAACTATTCGGAATAAAGAGTATATCACATAAATTACAATTAAAAAAAATATATTTTAAAAGAATTATACGATCTATACTCACAATAGTTTATTGTGGAAGAGGACTGTTTTAAAAGTGAAAAATTATGAAATCGTTGCCCATGAGCTATCAAGAAAATGATCAAATATGAAATATCAAATTGGTAGGTTCAGAATAACTATGAGCTCATTATATGTATATAATTAAATCATTTCTTTTTTATATTAATACATAATTCTAGCTGAAAATAATGTTTTTCCTTTCCAAGCACATTTTTTGCACCACTTTTACTTTAATAAAACTTTTTCTATACAAGAATAAATTCTTCTTTTTCAAAGTATATTTATTACAAAGTAGATGCTTTTTAGCTAGCACTATCTCTCTCAAATCTTTAGTTTTCCTAACCATCAACTAATTTAAAGTTTATGGATTTGGAATTTTTATTTTTTATGTACATATTTTATAAATTTCTTAAAGCAAATATATAAAATTTCAATAATAAAAATATTTTTCAATAGTTTAATTAACTGAACATGAAAATTTTGGAAAATATTTTTTTTTCATCCGTACACACTGCACCCTAAGTTAATAATAACTTGTTTGATATTAATTAAGAGTAGATGAGCAAAACTTTAATGAAAATATCGATATCTTGAGCTTATGCCACCATCGTAATTTATGCATTGTTTGTATCATAGGTACATCGTACATGTCTCCCATGATCTTTGCCAGAGTGCACACCTTTTCCCAAATTCCAACTTCCTTGATGTTTTCAACAAGTTTCGTGTGTCGCTGAATAAATGAAATTGCTCTGCTCTTAATTAAAAGTTCTAATTTTTTTCATTTGATGAACCCTATGCAACAACCTATATTCGTATTAATCGAATCGTTGAACACGATTATGAATTAGTTGAGCCTTGAATACTAATAATTGTAATATAATTACTTTTTTTTTAAAAAAAAAAATACCTTTCAACACTTCCAAGCACATTATCTTGCTTTATGCTTCTTTTTTTTTTTTTTTTTTGGTGTTCGGTGCCTGCATTGAAGCCTCGATTAAATTCAGATTGTGTACTGCAAGGCTCATTCGGGTGTGACCTCCCAACAAAATTTTCTCTATACTCATGACTCGAATCAAGATCTTTGATTAAGAGAGGAGCAATCCCACCACCACTGCACCACAATCAAGGTTGGTTACTTTACTTTTCTCCAAAAGAGTTTCATAATTCATTTAATCTGATATCCATTTTCATTATGAAAAGAATATTAGTACTTGGTAATACCAAAAATGTGTTAAAATTATGTCCTTGTAAATTCTCAAATTCTTTTTTTTTATGCATATTCCATTTTCTTACTATTTTTTAAAAAAAACATTTTCAACATGTGTTTGGATTTTATTTACTCTTTTATTTTTCCTATATATTAATTCTGCCTTGTTATTTGGAAATTAAAGAAAAATCCCATGTTAGATATCCACTTTGGTGGTCTCATATCAACTGAACTTGATCATTTCAATCATTAATTTTCTCTTGAGATCTCCAACTCTACTGCCTTTAGAAGAGCTGAAACTTTAATGAGCATGTATACACTTTTAGCTGAATAATAATTCTTGAAGGTATGTTTTATTTATGCTCATTACAAGCAGAGTATATATGAACTCTTTCTTTATGATTGTGTGTTGGTGTGATGTTTTTGGTGATTTTATTTGATTTTGTGAGTGGAAAAAAGATGGGGGATGGAAGTGTGTTTGTGTTAGGCCAAAGATACTATTATTGTCAACTCTGAGTCAAGTCCGTATGATTTTTCCCAAAAAGCCTCACATCATTAAGAGTTACTCTTATCACGGTATGATATTGTCTGGTTTGAGCCAAACTCGTATGTTTTTTTTTCTTTCTAAAAGGCCTTTCACCATTAATTATTTCTTATCATGGTGTGTGATACTGTTTGCTTTGGGCCAAATTCGTATGTTTTTTTCCTAAAAGCTCTCACGCCATTAACAATTACTCTTATCATGGTGTGTGATACTGTCTAGGGCAAACTCGCATGGTTTTCCCCATAAGGCCTCATACCATTAAGAGTTACTCTTATCACGGTGTGATATAGTCTGTTTTGGGCCAAACTCGTATGTTTTTTTTTCCTAAAAGGTCTCACACCACTAATAGTTACTCTTATCATGGTGTGGTGTGTGATACTGGCTGTTGTGGGGCAAACTCGCCACACTATTAAGAGTTACTCTTATCACGGTGTGATATTGTCTGCTTTGGGCCAAACTCGTATGTTTTTTCCTAAAAGGCCTCACACCATTAATAATTACTCTTATCATGGTGTGTAATATTGTCTGCTTTGGGCCAAACTCGTATGTTTTTTTTCCTAAAAGGCCTCACACCATTAATAATTACTCTTATTATGGTGTGTGATATTTGTACTTTTGGGTCAAGTCTGTATGTTTTTTTCCCAAAAGGTCGAGACATCATTTGCAATATCACTACAACTTATATGAGCTGGTATTTAACTGACTTGACCTTAGTGTTTTAATGGTTTGGATAATGATTTACACAACCATATTAGATATATTTATTGACATGCATATGCACCTTTTGAGTATAATTGAACTTTGATAAATGGCATAATGCAGAATGTTTATAGAAGTACATTTTGCATAGATATATCTTGAGTCGATAAATTTGTTGTTTGTATAAACTTTGATGTATAGTTATGATTTACAAACATTTGTAGGTATGTTTGTGCTTCATTTTCATTTACTGTAGTTTTTATCTTTCATTAATTTTAGAGGACTGTTTCCTTTTTCTTGGAGATGCAATATGAAGGACAATGGTAACATCTCTCAGTACAGAAGTAGACTGGATCATACGCTATCGTCTGATGATCTTGTCGATTATGATAAGCTTAAGTCCCTTGTCAAGAACCAAATCCTATGTTCATCAGAGTGTGATCTTCATGGTCAGTCCTAAGTCGATTTCAGTAATATGTCATCAAACTAATTGCTATTAAATTTATAACATCAAACACATATACTTTGTTTTTGGTGTAGAATGTATTGACAATCTAGTGGACAGAAGAACCAAGGAAGTGGCAAACTTCCTGAGCATGTTGAGGAGTGCATCAGTAACTGATTCCGAGGCATCGCATGATGGTTGGAAAGTATGTTATCTTTCCTATACACAGATCACTTTTTTTTCCAGAGCCAGAATTTGAAGCTTATGGGTTCAGGATTCTAGTCCTTTTTAAGTTACTTGATGGATTTCTTAACACAAATACAAAATTTGGACCAAAACCGTAACTTAAAACTCTGGCTCCGCCCCTGCTTTTTTCTAACTCTTGAAACCTCTTGCCAACCAATGTTTATGTTTAAACTAATTTGACAAGCAGTGGTTGTTAGTACTTGTTTTAGTACTTTTACTATCTGTTGGTCCGTTTTCGTTTTACCTTCTCTTTAAGGTCTAGTTGTCTTCTTTACTGTAGGTACAACAGGACAGTGAGGAGATTCGTGTTATGTATCGAGAGGGACCAGAAGGCACTCCTTATCATACCCTCCTAGCTGAAGGTTATGTGGATGGTCCAATAGATGTTTGTAAGCTAAATTAATATATGTCAACGATATATCTCTCTCGTCTTCATTTTTGGATTGTTGCTTTAGTAGTGGAGAAGCTTAATGTAAGCCGAAAAATTTGTATTTCAGGTTTATGCATTTCATGGGAGGCAGAACTCTACAGGAAGTGGTGAGAACTATTTCTAACTGCTCACTAATGCACTATCTGAACGTTGTTATGACAAAAGAGCAGATGAAAATTCCATTTCAAGTGATTTGTTCGGTAACAATTGCATTCGAGACTAACATTTGTCCCACTTTCTTATCAGGTGGCCACAAACTACAATTCCAACTTTTAAAATCGCGACATCTCAATGTTTGCAAAAGGTCAGAACTGGTGAACAGATATGTTTAGTAAGGTTAGTCCTCCTATTGTATTATTCATCGCATTCTGATGCCGCTCCTAAATGTGCTAATATGTGTTTAATTACTTGGAAGAAAGGATGAAGCTCTCAAGGCCATTGTCAGCAAGGGAAGCTGTGGTACATTTATTTGCATTTGATTACTTTCAAGATGGTCTTATAGTTGTGGTTGCCAATACTGTAAGCACGTGAAAGTCCATAAGGCTCATTAACATTTCTTATTTTTTCTTAACTATAATCGTGCTCATGTGTTTTTTGTCCAGATCTCTGATTTAGATAGTGTTGATAGAAGTACACATTGTTATTCCAAAGATGAGATACCCGATGTGCAGGATGTAGTACGAGTTGATCTTGTCGGAGGTTTTGCTTTACAAAAAGTTACTGATAATCGGAGCTACTTCAGGTAACTCACACTTTCTCATATATCCAAATGCTAGTTAGGAGAGATTGAGCACGTTCTTACCAATCGAGCTATACTGATTCTCCGGTTGATGACTTGCCTATGTGAGCTCCACATAGGCAATTCAACCTCAGATGAAGGAAAGAATGTTGTGGTCAGTAGCAGGGCCGTCTTAACCCCTAGGCCACTAAAGCCATTGCTTGGGGCCCCATATATTTTGGGGGCCCCATTTTTAAAAAATAATTACTTATATATGTTATTTTTTTTGAAAAAAATTATATGTACTGTGAGTGTTATGATTTCTACTAAGGAAATTGCATATGAGATGAAAATAAACCTAAATTTCGTAAGAAACAATTTGATGAAAATATGGATAGCGAAATAGAGTTGATTTCTTTATATATGTAGAGTAGATCAAACTATTTTTTCACTTCAAAATAGATTATAACTAATTGAAGCATATGAAAATATTTTTGATTTCTTATTTAGTGGTAAAATATTGAGATCACTAGATGATGAGGTAAAAAATTATTGTCTTAACCTTAAACTTTCTTTAACACGTAATAGTTATTCTGATATTGATGGTTTAGATTTATTTTTTTGAATCAAAAGTGTTAAGAGAAATAATACAAGTAGAAGATAATGATCTAATGAAAATACTCAATCAAATAAAAAGACTTGATTCTTTTCCAAAAACACATATTGCTTATAGTATGTTAACAGTTTCTATAACCATTGCTTCAGCCGAAATAAGTTTTTTCGAAATTAAAATTGATTAAATCTTCTTTAAGATCAACAATGTCTCAAGAGAGATTGAGTGAATTAGCTATATTATCATTTGAAAATGAATTATTAAAACAATTTGATTATAAAACAATACATAATGATCACTTCGCATCTAAAATAGCTAGAAATGTAGATTTTAAATAAAAGTATATATGATGAAAAAAAAAGATTAGGGCCCATCTCTTAAGTTTCGCTTTAGGCGCCCAATGTTGTTGAGTCGGCCCTGGTCAGTTGTCAGCGTAAAAGTAGTCAAATTTTGACAACCGTTTAGACTGAGCAAAATGGATCAGAGGATTCGTAGAGTTGATCGCGACTAGTTTAAGATTGATTCGTAGTTGATTGATTGTTATAGAATGAACGCATCCACGGAGCTTAAGGAACAGATATGCAAATAGGAAAGTCAAAGTTATGAATGAACTAAAGATTGCCACTTTATATTATCTATTTTGATCTTCTTCTACTTCAAAATTTGCAGGACAATAGGAAATTTGGATATTAAACTGGATTTTATACCTTCAGCATTAATAAATTTCGTTGCGAGGCAGCTCATAGGTGGTGGTTTCAAGCTTTATAAAAAGGTTTTGCAAGTTAGAGATATTTCCATTTTGCACTTAATTTGATATATGAGACTTCAGCAAGTTAGAGATATTTCCTATAAGTAATTTACTATACTTATTGCAGGAAGTAGCTTCAGTTGCTAAAGGTGATGAAGACTTCAGCAAGGCTCTAAAGGATCCACTGTATGCTCGAATACGTGAAGCTCTTTACTCCGATAAAATACCTTTAGAACTTCAAGACATGAAGAAAAATGCAGTTCCTTTTGATGAAGAAACTAGAAGAAAGAATGATGAAAAATGTCCCGAGCAAAAGGTTCATAGTGAAATCGAGGAGATCGAAGACGAAGCCTGTGAAAAGATCGAATATCAAAATCAAGATGACAGGAACATACATTATTCTCCAGTCAATCAACTTGTTCAGAAACCGAGCAAGCACGAGAATGTTGGCATTAGCCCTGAGGTCAAACAAGCTTTAGTAACTTTGGATAAGGCTATTTCTATCATAAGGGAATATAGATGTAACCTCGAAATTAGGACAGTTCCAGACACTAACATAATGTCAGTAGAAGCGGAGACATACAGTCTACAAGATTCAAAATCATCAGAAGCTGATAAGGATGGTAGAAACGTCGGAGATTTTGGTGTAATACCCAAACAGGAATTTAGAGAAGCAACCTCTTATGAACACAGAAATAGCTCTTGTTCCAGGTAGGAAAGATTGGTGAACACAAAAAATAGTTTTAGCTTATAATCTAGCTATGTTGTTCGGACTCTTCAAGAATGCCTACAAGTGTGTTTTGGATCCTCCAGAAGTAGTGAATTTCTTAAGGATCCGACATGAGTGTAGCAACATTTTCGGAGAGTCTGAGCAACATAGGTTAAAATCACACCCTTTGAATAGTCTGCATTCCTTAGGATCATATGCTAAGTAATTTCTTCTATAACTGAGAAAATCCTTATTCTAACTTCTTAAGAATAACTTTTTTTCAGGCGCACGAGTTCTAGTTTGTGCACAAGGGATGCACCCCATAACAAGATTGCTCCAGCATCACCGGATGTTTATGCTGCAATTCCTGGTGATGAGGCACATCACATCTCTCTATGCTCTTCAACAGATGAAGCAACAACAGGGAAAACAATGGAGAAGTTATTGAAGGAGGACAATGTGACGGTTGCCTATGAGGATAGCATCCATGAGAAGGAGCTCAGTGAAAGAAAAACTAGAAAAATACCGAGATATTGCTGTTTAAGAGTGAGCAAATTTATTTAAAGGAGACTAACACCATATTTTACCTTTTATGATAGCTAAAAGATGTTTTGAGAGACTAAGATCAACACAACCAGTGTTCTGTGCAACACAATATCTACAGTTGAAATGTTAAGACCTGCATGTATCAGTGTATATGTGAAAAATGTAAAACAATATCCTGTTACTCGAGTGCAGTTATCGGTTTAGTTTTCATTCTCTTTTGTACAACATATGGATATGAAGCATAAATGTGAGAACTTCATTTAAGTTATAACTGCAAATACGAAATTGAATGAACATTTCATCTGGAATTTGAGTTGTTAATATATTTGTATTGATAATCAAAAACTGAGAACAATCAAGCAAAACTGTTACCAACAGAAGCAACTACATCCATAGGAAAAATAGAAAAAGTAAATCTAAGGTATATGTTAATATTGAATGAATTTGCTATAGCCAGATCTTTGAAGTGTGCATCAGTTGTTCTTTAGCTGCATATTTTGTGTCACTTCTCCACGTTAACGTTCATTTTTGCAGGTAACAATCATCCTGCTACTTTCTAGCAGCCTCACTTTATTGAGCAGATCTTGTGTGATAACAGAAGCATCCTTTAATTTGCTCCTTAAACTCTGTTCTTCCTTAGCCGCCCGTGCTCTTTCTTCAATAAGCATGCGAGCTAGAGTCTCACTCCTGGCTCTTTCCTGCTGCCTTATACTCTGTTCTTCCTTAGCCGCTCGTGCTTTTTCTTCTATAAGCATGCGAGCTAGAGTCTCACTCCTGGATCTTTCCTGCTGCAAACGGTGCAAAACCTGTTGTAAATTATTCTTAGTACTACTACTCTCTACTCTCAAGTCATCGGGCATAGTATCTTCCATCTTTACAACTGAATTTCCCAGAGTTTGCCTATTTGATGTTGACGCTTGCTGAGTTTGATCTCCCACCATAGTTTGATTTCTTTCTTGTACTGGAGAATGAACTGGTACCGTGTTCTCGTGTTCAATGGATTTTGATTTAGATGTATCATAATGACAGGTTGTGTAGCTGGTGTTGGAGATAAATGGGGAACCTGATTTTCTTTTAGGTGCAGAAGCGTTTTCTGGAGTTTCATCAGGTTGCCTATTTAGTGTACACACTTGCTGAGTTTGCTCTCCAGACATAGTTTGATTTCTTTCTTGTACTGAAGAATGAACTGGTACCGTGTTCTCGTGTTCTCCTACAGTGGATTTTGATTTAGATGTATCCTCATGACAGGTTCTGCGGCTACCGTTGGAGATAAATGGATTTTGATTTGCTTGTCTTGAAAACTGAACTGGCAGGGCCACTTTCCCGGACCCTGCATACACCTGGGATGCTTCATGCACTGAACTGTCCTTTATTGAAGAATGAACTGGTCCCCTCTCGCGTTCTACTCTGGACGATTTCAAATTAGATCCATCATCATGATAGGTTGTGTGCCCGACGTTTGGTTGTTCCTGATCTGGAGAGACAGCAGTGTTCTTTACATTGCGACGCTTAGCATAGCCAATGAAATGGCAGTTTGAAGACCAATACTTCTTCTGTATAAATTGTAGGCGTGCCTCGAGTCTAGCAAGGACAATTGTGCGCTCAAACCCCTGTTTATCATGAGCTGGTTCCACAAAATTAGCTTCTAAGACGCCTATCACACCGCGACCATTGCTTCCCGCAGCATTCCAGACCCTCCAGAAAGGCTTAATAAGCCTATTCTTGTGATAAACATTGAAACCTTGAATATCAATATGATGTTTTGCATCTTTCACAAAACCAATAGTTCCTGTAGCCACAAACGTTTCGTAACCAACGGATTGTGGTCTGTA
>JAJOOR010035347.1:0-13091 GCA_036250505.1 Solanum acaule | reverse complement strand
GTGATTATATAAAATTTAACATACTACTAGGTACTTGGTGTGATATCATCCTCACTTACCAACTCCAAGATGGGTGTTAACACTAGCATAACGTGATGCTCCTGTTGGGCTGGAACAACAACACATATTATTGATCAACTGCACATATAATTATATTGTAGAAACTTCTTATGTAGTTATGAATTGTTAAGGCTTGAAATTTAAAGGCTCAATTTGTACATTAATGCTAATGCTTAAAAGGTTATGCATGTTTTTGTATTGGCCTTCAAAATATATTTTGTTCCCAATGTTTAATGTTTTCATTTTTCCTCAACTTATTACAGGAAAAATATGAAGAAATATTGCGGAAAAAAATAGTGTCTCAAACTGATATTGATCAATTTGAAGCATATTATCAAGCTGTGGGGGGAGAAAAGAAGAGAAGAATATATGGTCTTTGTTCTGAAGCAAAAAGTTACTACGGGCAGAAAATTTGTGTCCAAAAATCATTCAGAGATCGAATGGAATAGACAATTCATTAGTTGGTTAAAAATAAAGGTGAGTAGTTAAGAATTTGTATATATTAAATCAACTTATGAATAATATTTTCTAAACAATGTACTAAAATTTGATAGGTTGCGGAATTGCACAAACACGATGAGAGTAAGAAAATAAAAGATTTGCTCTCATTGTCACGTGGTCCTCTTCCATATGTGACATGTTTAAAAAGCTATGGTACTAATGGATATAGGTTTCATATGCGAGATCATGATAAAGGTTTGAGAACTCAAAATTGCGGGGTGGTTGTAGTTGGTGAGACAGATGAAGAGATTAAAAATATTGATTATTACCGAGAGTTAACTAAGATTCTTGAATTACAATTTACTGGTGGGAGAAGAGTGGTTTTATTTCGATGTATGTGGTTTGACGTATATGATCAACAAAGGGGAATTAAAGTAGATGAATATGACTTTGTAAGTGTCAACTGCAAGCGATTTATGAAAATAAATGAGCCTTTTATATTAGCCAATCAAGCATCACAAGTGTTTTATGCTGATGATCTTGCAAATAATGGCTGGCATATTGTACAAAAGGTTCAAGCTCGTGATTCTTTTGATGTTGATGGAAAAGAAGATGATGATTCGGCATAGCTTCAAGGAATCTAGGAGGCAGTTGTGACTTTGTATTCATGCTTTATTTTTGATTTCTCATTTTATTACTATGGTGTTGAATTTGATCCTAAAAGTACTCTTGATGTTATAGTTTCTGTTTTCAAGTACTTTTCTTCATGATTCTCTGGCCGGTGCTTACAAATGGACTATTTATTAGTAGTAACGTAATATTCTTTATTTACATGTAAATTGTGCTTCAAAACATTGAAGCTTGTTGGAATTTTATGCACAAATTCTGAGTGACTTGTAATTAATTGTTTCTCTTTGTCAAAGCTTCTTTCATAATATCCATCTTCTGAAACTGATATTCTATTCCTGGGCTGACCACATCCCTGTCACTGTTTTGAGATGAAGATTAGTTAGGTTGTAGATATCTGGAAATTAACCACTTTCGAAATGTCAACTTCATGTCATTTTTCATTCCAGAAGCTAGTCTTAAGTGGTTGTGCTCCTTTGATGCTCACTTTTTTTGGTAGTTGTACCTACACAGTCTTTGTACAGTTTAATTTCTTTGATAAATAAAATACTTTTACTTTTCAAATAAAGAAAGGGATGTAGTATTGAAAACTTGTTCAATGACTTTTCTCTTATTGGATGAACTAACAAAGAAGTGATTTTTGTTTTAGGCTTACATGGATCCATCAAAAATTCAAAACTCTGGAATGAAATCAACTATCAAGCCTAATAAACTTGCATACCTTCCACCTGGTGCTTTAGAAATTAGGGGACATGGGAAAAGCTTACGATCTTTGGGCTCTGTAAGAGTAAGGGCTGAAAAAAGAACTCCAATCAACAAAAGTCTAAACATCAGTCCATCAACATCTTATCGAAATGATCCAGTACAAAATATTTTTCCTGTACCTCCTGGTTTTGATCCAACAGAAGATATTGTTCCCTGCTCTCCAGAAGTCGAACTGATGCAAGATGCTCAAACAAATGAAATAAGTATTACTGTCTCAAACTGTATTTTTTTGTTGTTTTTGGTGTGATGAAACTCTTCTTTATGTCCGATCTGAATTAATTTGCAGGTGCATGTGAGTTTGAAAATGCAAAAAAAGTTAGAGGAACAAACATTTGTAAAAATGTTGCACGACTCAAACCTGGAGAAAAGTTAAATATCACTTTTTACCAAAATCGAGTTGTTGTAAAAAATTATGCCTCATTTGTGAGACACTTGGGTATTTTAATTTGTGATTGTAATATGTGTCCATTACGGGTACACTCATAGACAAACATTAAAGAAGATCAGCTAGAACACATGTGGGATGCTGTTACTGTAAGTATTTATAGAGTTATTAAATTCATATCTGACTTCTCATATCTAAAAAGTAAAATTAATGAGCTATAATTATGCAAAACATGTGGGATGCTATTAAGGTAAGTATTTAGAGAGCTATTAGCTAATAACATCAGTTCTGACTTCTCATCTGGAAAAAGTAAAACTAGCACGACACATTTTATGCCAAACCTTTGAGATGCTGTTACGGTAGGTATTTACAGAGCTATTAGGTTATAGCTTCATTTCTGACTTCTCATATGGAAAAAGTAACACTAACACGACACATTTTATACCAAACATGTGGGATGTTATGATAATTATTTAGAGAGCTATAGCTAATATCTTCATTGCTGACTTCTCATCATGAAAGAGCAAAACTAACGTGGCACATTTTATGCCAAACAGTATCGTAATGTTATAGTTATGTTTTCCTAATAACCTATATGTTGCTATTGTAGTTTGTGTTATCTGCTCTCTTGATCTCTCTTATGTTTTTCCTTCTTTCTCTTGATATAATCCTCTGGATAATCATTCATTTTTCATGACATATATATCACCTTCCACTGGAAGAGTGCCATAAGCAGGAAATATAGATTCAATTGACTTCTAGTTTGGCTGAAAATTTGAGTTTATATTTAATGGTACATGTGAAATATTGTAGGATAAATTTAGCTGTGACGACATGAATGCTAAGAAAGAACATGTCCTTCAACCTATGAGAAGGTTGTGGAATAATTGGAGAGGATCACTTCACAAGAATATGAAGTCTAAGCCATTTTGTGATGCTCTAAAAAATGTGCCAAGAGGGGTAGATAAGAGTGATTGGGAATGGCTGGTTAAGGAGCATTTCTTAAGTGACAAGTTTAAGGTATAACTCCATCGTATTTATTTATTCACATGTTATTTGAAGCGACTAACTATAATTTTTATGGTATGTTGTGAATATAGGAAACAAGTACAAGAAACATTGTCAACATGTTTAAGTTGAGTATGCCTCATCGTACGGGGAGTAAGCCTATTAGAGAAATGATTTATGAATTGGTAAGTAAGTTTGTAACTCTTTAAGAAGTCTCTTGTTTGCTAAAATGATTTATTTGACTTGTTTATTTATATGTTAAGGGAGGTAAAGATGGTAAGCCACCAAACATGGATACTATCTTCTTCGAGACTCGTAAGAAGGATAACTAGCTTGTCGAACTTGAAACAAATGCAAAATATGTATGTTTAGTGATAAGTTTTATTTTAAATCATTCAACTTTATGTGTTGTATTATTTTAAGTTTTCTTGTATTTTATAGGCTGAAATCCAAAAATTGGTTCAATTTGATTCTTCTCTTACAAATATTGAGGTCGTAGAAATTTTGGACCTCAATGTAAGAGTCATGTAATTGGATTTGGTGGCGGGATAACGGCTCAAGAGTTGAAAGGTGGGAACTCTTCAAAGGCTGCATTATTAGATAAATTGAATGCACGTGAAAAAGAAAATGAATAACTAAAAAGACGCATGGATGAGTTAGAGAATAAATGTGAACGCATGGATGAGTTGGAGAGTAAACATGAACAACTTGCAAGAGTATTGCTTGGTCAGCCTTCAACACCTGCGTTTTCAAGTGATCAATAGATGGTACCATTAAACAGGTTAGTAAATTGATTTTTCTTTCTCTTTGTGATGTACTCAAGAGACATGGAAGGACTTTGACTGCTCAATTTTTTTCCTTAGTTTGTTGTTATAACCTGCTGGCTATTTACCATGTACAATTGATTCCAAGCATCAACATCCTAATTGCCTCTGGTAGAGTGCAAAATCAAGTGCCATTACATAGTGAATGCTGTATTTTAATCCTTGCTTCTAAGTTTTACTCTTCATCTGGTTATTTGGACAAGCATACCCTATGTTTTTATGTTTTAGGTGTAGTGTTCCTACATGAAATCTATGTCATTAGGAGGTTGCTAATGGTACCATCTTCCAATAGATGGCAGCTATATCTAAATGATCATGCTGGCTGTCCCTGTATTTCAGCATATATACAAGTAACACCTCTTTTTCTAGTACCAAGCTGCCTGTCGCATTCTTTCATAGTGAATATGCTATTGCTTTCCCAAAAGATAGTATCTGTTTTGGTCTCATCATTTTTGTATTTTTCCATTTTTGCTAGCAGTTCCATCAAGTTGTGCATTATCCAATCATTAACTGCTCATCTAAGTAGAATAGCCTAGTTTTTTCCATTTCTGTTTTGTGCTATGGTGGAGCTTTATCCACAGTAATTTGTTGAGCCTTTCTCTTATGTTGAATGAACCCTAAACGCTAGATTCGTCCCTCTTCATACCACTTGAAACACTAAAACATTCAGATATCTGACTACTTCTGTCATCAGTCCCAACATCATTGTCGAAATCCATTTTCGAAGAAGAACTCAAGCTTAGACATTCCATGAATAGTCTCTTAGGTCCTATTCCAAAAGCAAAATTAAAATTCTCAGTATCAAATAAGCTCCCTTGATTTCTTCCAACCTTAGTTTGAGTACCATGGATCATGCTCCTTTTCCCCGACGCCCCTCTCTCAATTGACCCCGATCGATAACTTCCATGTTGTTCCTCAAAACAGGCTTTTTGAAATCAGCATCCATGACTTCAGACTTGCTATTTGCAACAATTACACTGGACTTCTCATTGAATCCTCGATTACCTAAAAGATCCATCTTTACGAGAACATTATTACCAAACACCGTACTAATCCGAGTATATAGAGTACACACAGTCCTGGCCAAAAGTTCAACAACTTTATCATAAGTCTGATTCCTAAGTGAAACATCTTCTAAATGCCTCACATCTTTTTTTTGCCAAGCCAATTTCTGCTCAAATGCCTTTCTACTTTCCTCATGTTGATTCTGCTGAAATTTCATTGTTGCCACTTCCAATTCATTCAAAACAACCATCTCACAATACAAACTAGCTGTAGAATTCACATATCTCTCCATTTTCCTAACCATCCCCTCCACATCTTTAACAAAAAATCCCAAATCCTTCACATCAATAACCTCAGAAATAACATCCCCATAAGCATGCTGAAACCTTTGTAAGGCAGAAACTGTACATTTTCCCAAGCCTAGACACTACACTAGCAACCCTATTCAAATCATCAAGTTTTTCAACAAGTACTAATTCAAGAAACTTATCTTCATTATCAGAAACTAAAGCCTTTACTCCTACAGACTTAAATATCTCATTTTTACGCTTAAGAATCTGAGAGTCGGTCAAAGATTTATGAAGATGAATAATCTTAGACATCATATTAGCAACTTTAAATGAAAATATCCCTATAAACAACTTCTCTTGTTGGATTTGTTTCTTCATATATAGATAATTTCTTTGAATTTTCGATAAGTAAAGAGTGTTTCTTGACATTAGTACTTACCTGAATACCCATCCTCAAACACTAAGGCTCAACCACTTGACAATATAGTGTAATTTCCAAGGAGTGATACATTTGTTTGTAAAAGGAGTGAATCGTATCAAATTTCAACTTTCCTCACCCCATTAGTACAACACTATTCCAATCCAGTGACGTGAGTCCTTTGTTCAAAGTCATATTATCAAATCTTTTCAGCATCTCTCGTGTTTTTGAAAATATAGTGTAACTTTTAAGGAATGATGCTATTGTTTAGAAATTAGTTCAACCAAACGAGTGAATCACAATTCCACTCCAGTGAATGGATTCCAGGCTTCAAAGCCGTAGTTTCTACAAAGTTGGTCTCTATTCCTAGTGGCATTGCATATTCTATACAGATGCAACCGTTATTTATAAGTCATGGCATAATGCTGCCTTTATGTTCATTTTCAATTGTATTTCCATTTTAAAGATGCTTTTGTAATCATTTATGTTTTTATTAACTTAAAAGCTATAGATTTTAGAAGTTATAAATGTGATGTAGTTTGGTTAATGGCTTCTGATTTTATAAATATATTGGAAAGTTGAAATGGGCAGGAGGTTGTAAACCTCCAGAAACAGTTTTGGAGGCCTATCTGTTTATGTATTTTCTGGACCATTTGGTCTGATAGAAATAGTGCTTGCAAATGAAGTTGGAAGGAAGGAAGGAAATAGATAATAGTCCTTGGTGCTTGTTTTAAAAGCACACATTATCTTGTGTTTAGATTGTTTGAAGAAACATAAGCAACGCTGTTATTGTGTTCTATCCTTAGTATGTAATTTGGTCATTGGCAAATTTTAAGTATGTTTAAGCTTTTCTTCCTTATCCTTTTATTCTTTCCCTAAAATTGAACAAAATGAGAAAACTTCTATTTCTCCTACTTCTCCTATCCCTTTGTTGCTCACACTTTCTTCAATGTAATAGAATTTTAGAGCCTCTCTGTTAGTGTAAAGGAACTTCCATGTCATTTTCCTATTTCATCTTAATTAGTGAATTTGCTTAGAAACAGAACACTATATTCCCATGAGGAGCAAAACATTCACTTCCATATAGCATCGTTGGTCTTATAATTGGGGATGTCTTGTACTTTGATGGCTTAACATTCACTTCCATATAACATTGGTGGTCCTAATAATTATTTTATAGAACTTACCTTTCACTTTGCTACACATCGTTCTATCACATAAAACTGGTAGCACTCCATTTCAAGCATTTGATTTTGATTCTTTGTGTAACATCTTTGTATTCTGTTCTCTGGAACAACGAACATAAAAACTCAGAAATTAGAAGAGAAAACTTCTTCCTGACTTGATTAACTCATAATGTACAAGATTGCCTCCTTATAGAGGAAGTTTTATGTGATGTATGATATGGTGGGCAATCATTTTGTCTACAAATAAGTAAAGTTAATATTTAATTAAATGCAAAATATCCTTAGATATGGTGTAGAGTACTCTATATGGTTTTCCTTATTCAAGTGTAATGAATCTAAAAAATGTGCTTTGTGCTTAACTCAATGTCAAAAGGTAGTTCATGAAGTTGGGTTTGTTTAAAGATCACACAAGTATATACTAAATAGTAGTTCTAGTGAAATTAGTGAGCTCAGTCTGGTGAACTAGCAGCATCCTGCAATTTAACATCGAATCAAAAAGGCCGCCTGACCTATCCAAAACAACAAACAGTCTTAATTAGGTACTGAGTATAGATTCTCTTTTCTATTACAATTTGATTATCGATATTAGCCTACTACAATTTGCTAAGTTATCTAGTGTGCTTGAGCTTCAGACGCTCTTCGTGAATGTCCTCAGGGAATGTGGTTGAGCATATCTTAATTTGCATGTGCATAACTATCTCTCTTGGTACCTTCGACTCTTGATATTGGAAACTCTAGAATCTTTTCATGTTCTGCTTCCTTCATATTAGAGATGTTACTATAGCAAACAGAAAACATATTATGCCTCCCTCTTAGAAAAAAACTAAGTTGGTGCCTCGGATGTGCTCTCTATTTTGGTCTGATGGCTATCATACTTTTTCTTGTGTGATTTCTATATTGAACTGGCAGTCTGCTTCCCAAAAGATGACTCATCCAAAGTTTGCAAGGTTCAAATAGCTTTAATTCATGTATTTACTCTCCATTATATTTGAAACTTCTTGATCCTCCTCCTTGTCATCCAAAGCAGGAAAGAGTTATACTAGTCCCTTGCTATTATGTTTTGTTTTGTTGGCCTTACGAATTAATTGTTGATCATTACAGAAAATCGTTAAAATAGTTAATAGATGTCGGGATGAGACTACAAGTTATTGTTGACATGCCTTCTTTTCTTTCAAACTTTAATGTTTTGCATCTTTTTTAGTAAATACTTTTGAGATTTTATGGTTCTTCTTTAAGAGTTTATTCTTTGTTTTTAAATTGACATAAGTTTTTTTCTTACAGATCAAGCATTTGAATATGAAGAATATATCGTTCAACAATGTACGGAGCAAGTTGAAATTCAAGAGCTAGGGATTTTACTTTAGTTAGGGGTGGTTTAAATTAAAGACAATGTCTTATTATTTATTTTTTGCAATTTTTTTCTTTTTTAGGAGTTGAAAAAGATATATTATGCTACTTGAATATGATATATCTTTCTTTAATTAGTTCTTTGTATTGACCATGAAATTTTATATAATGAATTAAATTATTTAGTTTATTTT
This sequence comes from Solanum acaule, assembly GCA_036250505.1. Taxonomy (NCBI): domain Eukaryota; kingdom Viridiplantae; phylum Streptophyta; class Magnoliopsida; order Solanales; family Solanaceae; genus Solanum; species Solanum acaule. The sequence goes on along the minus strand of JAJOOR010035347.1, from coordinate 4,540 downwards.
GAGTGTTTTTGTATTCATTGTATAAAATTTTGTAAAACAACAAATGAAATTGGTTCTTTTAAACTCTTTTATAATTGGCTTCTTAAATTTTTTGAATAAACAACAATTAGCAACAGGAAATGTGGTCGCTAATAGTATTAGTATTGAAATTAGAATATAATTAACGAAAGAACATTTGGTTGTGAAAAGTACTTGTACTAAGGGAAAATCTGGTCGTTAAAAGACCATTTTTTCTGCTGTACAGTAATCTACTTGGCCTCCAAGATGAGTGGGCCCCATCCACATGTACATCCACTTCTTTATTTTACAACAAGAACTTTTTTTTAAAAGGTTTTGAAAAAACAATACTTTGGTTTGGCTAATTCATTTGAAAAGTTATTTTGATAAGTAAATTGTGTTTGACTACTCTTTAAAAAAAATATATATTTTTGAGAGTCAAATTACAACGAAAGGGTAAGTATCAATGTAATTTTAATATTAAGATTATTTTATAGGGATAAACTATTTTAAATATCTATTACAAAATTTTAATTTAAAATGTACATATTCAAATTTCTAATCAATATTATACACACATATATAAATTACTTATATATTAATATTAATTAAAATGATGATTTAAATATAATTAAAAATATCAGTAATATAAATTTAAAATCATTCCACAAATTAAGCCACTATATAAGAAAAATTCACCATAAAAAATAAATAAAGTCCTTCATATTTTTAATCCTACAAAAATATTATTGTTACCTTTATTTCTAATTTACAAGCAGTTTTAAAGATTCACCAAACACAAATTTTTTCTAAAAAAAGTATTCTTTTCTCAAAATATCACTTTTGACCACTCAACAACAATGTCAAATAGGCTCTTAATAAATAGAGAATCCTAAAATCGCGGACACTAGAGAATTGGTTTGGGCCAGAGCTGCCACACTACAGGGCCGGGGAGAGTGCATAACACTTTTGTCTACTAAAGAAGGTCAACAGACTCCAATAAAGAAGGCGAAGCACCGAGTGAGAACGGTGGTCTTGATGCACATTTCCCAAAGCAATCGTGTGCAGTGTGAAAATTGAATCCTCGAAAGGCGAACTAAGGTGGTATTTAGTGATTCACCAAATGAGAAAGACTGACTCAAAATCAAGTTCGCCAACTATGGTTCAAACACCTCAATCCTAGAGCATTACAAGGCGAGCTGAGGAGTGAATGGAGATTCACTGAGTAGGTTTGATAGACTCGACTAATGTCGTCGATTCAATCGCATGTGGATTTTTGGGCCAAATTTTGGGAAAATATATATAGCCCAAAATAAAAAGTTTTTGTAGTAGAGTTTCTAGGAGTTTTGAGAGTTTTTGAGTAGAGAGAGTCTAAGAACACTTTTCTAGCTTTTGGGGTTTTACAATTTTGAATCTTAATTTGATAAATTAAAGATTGAATCCAAAGTTGGTTTACTCTTAATTTCTTGATTTCATGTGACCCATGGTTGTTTTCATGGAAGGTATAATTTCTTTAATTTTGATGATAGGTGGCTATATTCTCAAGATCTAGGGGTGCTCAAATGGGGTGAAGTGGTAATTTAATGCAGTAGGTATTGTGTTATGCTCTGTATTGTTGATGTTTGGAGTTAACTAAAGGGTTATGGTTGCAAACTTAATTCCTACTTCCGATCTCCAGTTGATGCTCGAAAGAGATTGATTGGAGTGGGTAATTAGTTCAATACTAGCAATTTAGGTTTGATGTCTGAAGCTTGCTTGAAAAAAAGGTTATGGGTCAAATCTATTTTCCATATTATTGAAAGAGAGATTAGAGTAAGGTTTTGGGTTGTAGGATTGGCATTTAGATGAGATCAAAAGGATTTTCTATGCAGAGATGTTTTGAGATCGAAAGATGATTAGCATCAATAAAGATGACTTCGCTTATTCATGAATGTTCATCACCATAGAGCAGCACAATTACCCCTATGTGACATCAATTTCCAATCCACGCACCCCTAGATTGTTTGTTAACTCTTGATTTCTTTGATACTTTAGTTTAATTGCGATTATTGAGAAACAAAGCTTTATATTAAGTTGGTGGTACCATCCACCCAATTATTCTTACTATTTCAAATGAGCTAATTTAAAGTCCAAAATTCTTGATAAGGAATTCTCCACGGTATACCATGCCCTGTGGGATTCAACCTAGACTCTTTGTTTAATTTTTACTGACTATGATCGCTCACTCTTTTAATTGATTTTGGAGGATGATTTGAGCGTTAACAGAAGTATCCACCTACTTTTTCTTACTATTGCAAATGAACGATCCTATAATCTAAATCTTTTGATAGGAATTCTCCACGATATACAATTCTCTACGGGATTCGACCCCGACTCTTCGTTGGGTATTTTATTGACTATAACCGATGTCCCTTTTAATTGATTTTAAGGCGGACATTTGAGCATTATCAATAATGGTGCTACTGCCGGGGAATGGTAGTTGAGAATTTTTATTGAGAAATTAGATTTTAATTTTGTTTAGTTGTAGTAGATTGTTTTTTGGTGTTGTTGTTGGTTGATTTCTAGGTTTGTTCAATGAGTGACCATGGAAGTGGAAATGATAGTCACTATGGACAAAATGAAAACTTGATGATTTGAATGATATGCACATGAATGTCATTCAAACCACGGGAACAATCTGGATACCTCCCACAACCGGGAGAGTTGTGTTTCACATCACTGGTACTATGATATAATTTCTCTAGATGAAGGTAATTTTTAGGGGCCTAGTTCATGAGGATCACCAAGAACACATTAGGAATTTCAAGAAGGCATGTGGGCACTTTGTGTTCAAGAATATCTCTCAAGAGTCCGTAAGGTTGAGGTTATTCCCGTACTCTTTAAGTGGAGAGTCTACAAGATGGTTGGCAGAGTTTCCAAAAGATTCTATCACTTCATGGGAAGAGATAAATGATGCCTTCTTGGAGAGATTCTTTCCACCCTCAAAGATAGTTAAACTTTGAACCCATATCCAAAATTTCAAATGCATTGGAGGTGAGCCTCTACATGAGACGTGATTTAGGTTCAAAAAGGTTCTTTTGCAATGTCCAACGCATGGCGTTCCGGACAATTTGTTGCTACGATACTTCTATTATAGCCTTGATTCAGTTAATAAAGATGTGGCTGATCAATTAGTCCAAGGTGGATTAATGAGACAACTGTATGATGTGGCTTCATTGTTGCTTGATGATATGACTAAGGTTAACTGAGCATGGTACACTAGTGAGGACCAAGTGCCTACTCTACAAGTGACTTTAAGCAAAGTCCAAGTTGAGAAGGACCATGAAAAAGATGAAAATATATTCAAAATGATGACCCAGCTCGATTGGTGGTTTAGACAGGTCATGGGAGGTGGAACCAAGTTGGTAAATATTGTTTGAAATAACAGTGGGCAGTGCCAAAATGATGCCAAATTTGAAGCATTATAAATGAGGCTTAGAAAATCAAGTGGGGTTTCTCACACCAATTATCAATGACAAGGTAGGAACTAAGGTTGGAATAAAGATAGAGATGGTGGTTGGAAAGACCGGAGGAATGGAAATTTGAGATATAGGGAGATGGAAAAATATAGGTACGTGCCTCCCCATTATCGTCCACGCCCTAAAGAACCAGCTGGGTCTGAAGGAAGCCGGACTAAAGACATTCTAGCAAGGATCTACAACAAGGTTAAAGGGTTCGATAAAGTGTTAAAGGATTTGAAAAATGACTTCTCCACTTTATCCCAGACGGTGACTTCTCACTCAATTTCTATCAAGCAACTGGAGACCCAATTGAGCCAAATTGTCACTCATCTCAATCCAAAGCAAAAGGGAACATTTCCTAGTGATACCATCCTGAACCCGAAGAATGATTTTTGAGAATGAGAACTATGTCGTGTCACGACATTAAATAAGGCACTTATTTGAAGGCAACTCAAGTCTTTACTTTTGTTTATTTTATTTATTCCTTTCGAATAATGTGCATTGTGAATGCAAGTTGAGAAGAGGTTTCAAGGTTAAAAAGGGAAGCATAAGCGATGTTAATACCAAACGGCGATCCACCGAAGTCATTGTGCGGACTCGTTCTTGTCCGCCTTTTGAGCTTGAACAGGTGAAAAGTGTACTATCAAAATTGCCGACCATAACTACAAAGGGTGATCTGCTAAAGTTCACTATTCACACTACATCGGGCTTGCCAAATCAGTCTTCAGGTTTGGTATTTTAGGCGTGTTCAACGAGCTTAAGAGCCCGTTTGGATTGACTTAAAAAAAGTAACTTTTTAAAGTGCTGAAACTTATTTTAAAAATAAGTAGTTATGTGTTTGGATAAAAGTGCTGCAGTTGAAAAAAAAGTTGTTGATGTGTTTGGCAAATAAGTGCTGGTAAACACTTTTTTTAATCAAAATGTCTGAAATACCCTTTAAGCTGTTAACATGATAAAAAGTTGATTAATTTAAGGTTTTTATACTTAAAAATAAATTTATATTTTACATCCATAAGTAATAATATTTTCCTATCATTCACATA
>JAJOOR010035346.1:0-14584 GCA_036250505.1 Solanum acaule | reverse complement strand
CCTCCCTCAAACAAGGTCACCCCCACTCCCCCGCCACCCCCACAATTTTATTTTATTTTTAAAAATATTTTTGGGAAGTATTCCAAATTTTAAAAAAAATTCATTTTTACGCCACCCCCCCACGCGCCACCCCCGTCAATTTTTTTCCTGGGTCAAATCTTAGGGTCTAATTCTGGAACGGTCATCGGGGTCTTGTCCAAGTTGGGTGTCGGGGTCGAGTCCTAGATTAATTATCAGGGTTGATTTTCGGATCATAAATTATTTTTCTAAAGAGTACTTTTTTAGTCTCAAGCCAAAAAGGAAAAAGATATTTTCTGAAAACTATTTTTTATTCTCCAAACAAACATTAAAAAATATTTTCCAGAAAATATTTTCTACTCTCCAACAAGGTCACCCCCACTCCCCCGCCACCCCCATCAATTTTATTTTTTTAAAAAAAATATTTTTGGGAAGTATTCCAAATTTTAAAAAAAAATCATTTTTACGCCACCCCTACACCCACCCCCACGCGCCACCCCCATCAATTTTTTTCCTGGGTCAAATCTTAGGATCTGATTCTGAAACGGTCATCGGGGTCTTGTTCAAGTTGGGTGTCGGGGTTGAGTCCTAGATTAATTATCAGGGTAGATTTTCGGATCATAAATTATTTTTCTAAAGAGTATTTTTTTAGTCTCAAGCCAAAAAAGAATAAGATATTTTCTGAAAACTATTTTTTATTCTCCAAACAAACATTAAAAAATATTTTCCAGAAAATATTTTCTACTCTCCAATCAAACATGAAAAAATAAGTTAGAAATAGACTTATTTTCTGAAAAAAACATTTTCTATGGAATACATTTTCCTTCATACCAAACACACCCCAAATGTCAAGCATTAATAAAGGATGACGAACATATGTACCTGGACGTTGTACGATCCAAAATCATTGAATCCTCTTTAACTAGCACTCAACTCCCTATAAACTTAAATTGGTAATTATTTTAATTTATAATATATATTTTTATATAGCTTTTACATATATAAATTTTAATCTATAAAAAAATGAAATTTATATTTGAATTCACACTAAAAATTCCCCTTACCCACATCTTATCACTTGAAATGAAACTGAAGAAATAAGAAAATAAGTATAGGTAGTTACATGACAACAATGTGAACTTAGTAATCCAAAAAATATAAAGTAATAATCAACTAAAATGTCCTTAGTGGATAATTTGGTTTATAAATGTCCTGGTTGTCAATAGTTTTGTCTAAAGTGGTCAATAGTTTTGTCAAAAAATGTATGTAATGTTATTAATAGGTCAAAATATATATTTTTTTAAATAAATTTATTATTTTTTCTTTTTAAATAACTTCTTTTCCTAATTATGGTTTTTTATTTTAAGTATAAAATAGTTATCTTGCTTTAATTTAAAATATATTAAGAAATACTTTTTTACTAATTTATTAAAAAATATCATAGTCTAAATAAAAAGAAATGATGGGGTCACTATGAGAGCATGGAATAATTACTGTGAGAGCATTCTGATTAAAAAATATTGTTTTTAAAAAAATCTATTCTTGTTTCTTTTCTTTTAAAAAGAACACTCTAATGAATAAATAAGTAAGAAATATATATTTTTTCTTTTTAATCACATTTTAACAATTAATACATAATAACTCTATGTACTTTTTTAACTAACAATATAGGGTATATATATAAAAGCATAGTAACCCCGTCATTAATTTATATTTTGATAATGATAAAAAAGATTCTAATAAAAAAGAAAATATTTTATTTCTTAAGTATTTTCCGATTGAAGTGGATAAACATTTTATAATTAAAAAAATTATCATTAGGAAATGAATGTGATTAAAGAAAAAATATATATTTATTTAGAAGTAATTTTTGACTCATTAAGTAACAATAATAGTATTCTTAGACCAAAATATTGATTATAATGGCATTTTTGCATCAAATTATCAATCGAGAGTGTTTTTATTCATTTTACATAGTCTAAAGATATTTTTAATCCTCCATAATATCAATATTAATATTACTATGAGGCTAGAAGCAGACATCTCTTTATCGCTTAATCTATTTTATGTCAAGAGTATTTTTTGAAATTTCATTTAAATGGTCAAATAAGTGAAACTTAACATGTATAAAACGTTGACCTAGCTAGATATTTATCAAATAAAATGATGTGTTTTTAAAAAAAAAAACAAAACTAACCAAAAAAATATGTCTCGTGAATTGATCACAAAGAAAAGGTACATAATTAATGCCACGTATAGTATGATTTGTTGGACTAGGGTTTTGCATCTAGATATACAACAAAGTGTGCGGCGTAGTACTCTGTCTTCCCAAGGCAACTCGAAGCTTCTCTTTAACTGGTAGAAGAAAGTTTACACCTTGCGTTTGGGGATTAAGTCACATTATTAATTATTAGTTAATCTAACAAATAGTCATATATTTTTATATTTTTATATTAAGTAATAATTTAATCTTTAAATATCTATTTTTTCATTAATGAAGTAATTTATAATCACACAAATATTTATTATTTATTTTAAATTACAAGTTTTAAAGTTTTTTTTCTTTTTTTTTAAGTTCGTATCAAATCAAAGTAACTCAAATAAAATAGAACTGAGACAATAATTATTAATTAATAAGTAAACTGAACATCCCATGAAAGAAGATTTTCAGTCAAACCAAAATCACGCCCTCCAGGAAATTACACCCAATGACCTTGTAAATGAATTAATTTGAACTTTTAACTCTCGTTTTTTATCCATGAGTAAGGTCTAAAATTAAAACTCGTTGAGCTTGAAGATTTATCTATGAAATAAACTGGATGAAAAAAATTGGAGTTAATATCTTAAAAAGTCACTCAATTTTGAGAATTTATCTAATAAAGTCATTAAACTTTATTTTGTATCAATAAAATCACTCAACTTTAACATTTGTATCAATAAAATCATTTAACTAAATTTAGCCTTAATTATTAATTTAATAGGATTAACACACTAAACCAACATTTTACCCGTGATATATCCCACCCAGAAGCCCTTATTTGTTGGTTATAATTTAAAGTCTTAAACCTAACCTAGCAGTGAATATTGAGAAGTTTGATAAACAAATTAGTTAGCGCTTTACACAGGAATATTTTTTCTTTTTCGTAGTTATTTTTTATGCTATGTATACATTTATTAATGAAGTTTAATTACAAAATTTCCACTGCGAATGAGACGTGACAGCCATAATTATTAATGTATTCGCTTAATTTAATAGGATTACCACACTAAATCAACACTTTACCCGTGATATATACCCAACCCAGGAGACCTTTATTTGTTGCTTAATTAAATTCATAATAATTAAACTCCATTAATGTATACTTGGCATAAAAAATACTATTTTGTGATATCAAAAAAAAATTCAATGATAAATTTAGTTAAGTGATTTTATTTATACAAAAGTTTAAGTTGAATGATTTTTTTGATACAAAAGTATAAGTTGAGTGATTTTATTGATACAAAACAAAGTTCAATGACTTTCCTAGATAAATTCTCAAAATTGAATGACCTTTTGGGATATTAACTCAAAAAAATCATGACCAAATTAAGTGACACTAATCATATAAAAATTATTTATACACTCTCTCTTATGCTCATTACTAAACTTATTTAACAGATGAAATATAATTAAGGTATATTTTTTTTATTAGAGGTTAAATCGATAATCAGAAGAATTAGGCTAAAAGCATATAGCTTAAAAATGTTTTATTCTTACGTCCTACTTTCTCTTCCCACCTGTTCTTCTATCAGTATATGAATGAACTTAAGTTGTATACATAAAAACTTCATTAGTACTAATATAGTTAATATCATGTCAGTTGTCATGTTTATCAAGTTATTAGGCAATACTTATCACAAATATATCCTCCAAGAGTTTAATTATCATCTGCAGCATGATACTTCATTGTGTAAGATATTTAATTAGAACCTATTCTTCATAAGTATTTATTCTTTTTTTTTTAAAAAAAAATTCGGCATTTGACCATTAAAATTTCAAATTTAGTAAGCACCCAAAAATTATGTTTTTATTTTTTCACTTTTACTTGTATTTTTTCTTTTTCAAATTCTACACTAAATTTTTTATTTTATAAAAATGACCCCATTTTAATTAGTATATTTTATGTTGAAACCAAATTTCATGCTTTTTTTAAGAATAAAACATTCAAACAATATCAAAATATGGTGATAGTATGTATTAGCTCATATATGAGATACTTCCTCTATTTCATATTACTTGATTATTTTTCTTTTTATACGTACGTAGATTAAGAAATTATAAAAGGACAAATATACCTCCGAACTATTATAAATGATATGCAGATACCCTCCGTCATATTTTTGGGACATTGATGCCCCTGCCGTAAAAAAACTAGAGCATATATACCCTTTATACTAACGGACATACACGTGTCGTAATCTTATCCACCGACCCGATGGATAAGATTACACCACGTGTCCCTATTTAGTCTTCCGTTAGAGTGAAGGGTATATATGCTCTAATTTTTGGACGGCGGGACACCAATGTCCCAAAAGTATGACGTAGGATATCTGCATATCATTTACGATAATTCGAGGTATATTTGTCCTTTGTCCCAATCATAAAGTAGAAAATAACTTTACTAATTCACTCCTAAAAAACCTATTGAGAATTTTACTAACAATGTAAATGTAAACACTTTAAAAAAGAACTAATTCCAAGAGTAATATAAAAAACATTAAATTAATAGTTTTTTGATTTAGCAAGATGAACAACTAATGTGGAATACCTAATTTTTAATAAGATGATCAATTAATATAGGACGGAGAGGATAATCTATGACATCATGTGACTCTTACTATGAGACACAGAGAGACAGTACTCTTTTAGAGCACATTTGAATGTTTAAGATATAAATTAGTGAAGTTGATAATTTAATTTGCTAGTTTTTTTTTTTAAAATTTGGGTGCAAACCATATTTCGAAAGACCAAATTATTAATATTTAAATAAAAATTATACCGTTTGTTATTTTTAGAATTTCTTTTTTTAATATGGTCACATATTATTAATATTTAAATAAAAATAACAAAAAAAGTATTATATGATAACTTAAACTCTAAATTGATTATACGAGTTTGTTTAAGATTTTATTTGATTGTAAAAAATAAGAAGGATTGTTTCACCGCTTTAATGTCCTCTTTATTATCACATCGTTCTCCATCAACACCATCAAAGCAATTTGAGACAATCATCAAGTAACTTTTTACTCTCTTTTTCTTCTTTTTAAAATCCAGACTGATTAATCTCATAAAATAATTATTCATAACTTATTAAGTCTTCTTCTCAACCTAATTTTTTTTTGGACATGTGCTTCTATTGCTTTATGACTATATTTTCTCTTTTTTGTTCATTCAATCAACAATATAAAAATTAATTGAAAACAAACTTTAATTGATGAATGTTCTTTCAAAAAAATAAATCTTAGATCTGTAAAACATGTTTTAAAAAGTAAAAATAAAAATAAAAATAAAAAGAGAAGCTGAAAAATCATTAATCTTTAAATGTAAAATTATAATAATAAATTTTTTAAAAATAAGTATTTCTAAAAATGAACTAGGGTGTAATTTTCTTGTCTACTTTAGTAGAGAGAAGTTAATCTCACAAATATATAGGGAGAGATTATTAAATACTCCTAATATACATTGTCAGTGCATTTCCATACCAACAAATCATCCTTTATCTATTAGAGCATGTCAGTATCTTAATTTTTGAAAGATGGAGTAAACATTTTCTAATAAAGATCGCTTTGTCTTTAACGAGATATAAATTTGAAATAATAAAAAGATATTCATTAGTCCATCACAATCTTTATTGATAAGTAAAATTTAAAAGTTTTCCTTAATTTGTTAAGTATTGGTGTCAATCAAACTTAAAAAGTACAGAATGAGAGATAGGGCCCAAAAGTAAACAGATGAGGTGGGAATAAAGTGATTAAATGAAGGAGAAAGAAGCAAGCAGCATCGAGCTCAGAACCAACCATAAAGCCAATTCAAAGTGTTGCTTAGAGTAGAAAAACCTAGGAATAATTGAGGAAATCAATATTGCACACATTCTCATGCGGCCACAAAATATACTAGTAACAAAAGGAATTAGGAGTTTACATTGTAATTAATATAATTAAAATTAGGAATTCCAATAAAACAACAAAAGTACAAGGATGGAATTGAAAACACACAATCAGTTTTGTTTCTCTCTACAAAATGAAGAGTTAGTTAATTAATTAAGGTCTTGGGGGTGGAAAGAATTGGGGCATGAAAGGGGAAAGATTAGGTGGATATGGATCAAACATAGCATTAATGGAAACCTGTTGGTGGAGGTGTGCAGAAGAAGAAGAAGAAGTCTCTCCTCCAGCTGGACCTTGGTCATAAAGCATTCCTTTGAAAATGTGTCCTCCAATATTCACTGATGTTTGATATGCATATTGTTCTTGTGCATTATCATCTACTGCACTGATCACTTTCACGCACCGGAATACTGCTGGACAACTCACTTCTGCACCAACAATAATCACATGAAATACCCCTACACTACATATATGGAATGTGTACTATTTTGATTTTGAACAATTAATAAAATGATACCTGAGGGTAAACGAGGTGCAGCCATATTGTGATCTCTTGGCCTTTTAGACTGACTAGTAAATTGTTGTTCACGCCTTGTAGCCGCAGGAACCCAAGTACTTTTAACGTGTGTTTGACACTGTAAACCTCTACCTCTACAACAAGTTCGACATCTCGAATGTGAACAATCTTTCTTAGCTTGATTTCCACAATCTTGACAATTATTGATCATATTCCCTCCACCTAATTCATCTATATCTCTACCACCGCCCCTCATCATTATCACCCTAAACCCTAATTAATCAACAATAAATAATTACCTAAAAAGTTGCTACTATTACTACTAGGGGGACCCAAACACATAGAAAAATCCACATCGCAAACCCTTATTCTTGTACATCTCCTTCTACTCCAACAAATTACTGGAAAACCAAGACATATTATTATTCTACTCCTACAACCTATATCTAACCTCAATTTTGGCTGCATATCCATTGCCAAAATTAAACAACACCCTATACCTATCCTAATTTTTCTACTGACTAATTACTGCCGGCCGGGCCCGTGTTTTCTTTGCTTTGCAGCTTTATACGACGGAATTTTTTAGCGTATCCCCTCTCTCCTCTTTCACTTCACTTGGATTCTTTGTCGTCGATTCACCTTTGCTGCATTAAATGTATAGCTCTGTGACGCCGCCATGCCCACTGCTAACACCTTTCATCTGCTGCAATTTAACACTACTTTCTTTCCTCTCTCTCACCTCTTTCTCTTTTATTGTGCAAACTATACATGAACCAACCATAAAGGACCACATAAGAGAACAATATTTCTCCACTATCTATCTTTAGGTCAAATCAAGTATGATACTTCCTCGGTTCCTAATTACTTATCAATTTCTAAATTGACATATTTATTAAAAAAAAAAAAAAAATTGACATAATGAGTTTATCATTTTATCTCTATTAATTGTGAATTGAATGAATTAAAAATTTAAAATTTCATTTTTCAAAGTAATTAATTAAGGATATAATAGGTAAAAAAAAATTGTCCTTTATTGATTTGTTAAAATAAACAAGTAATTAGGGACAATTAAAAAAGGAAATATGGACAAGTAATTAGAGACAAAAGATATGATGGAAAAAAAACTCTAGGACAGAAATCATCAAACTTTGTTCTAATTTAATGATCCATATAACGCACTAATTTATTGCGTTACTATATGAATCTATATATGGTTAGGGGCTTTTTGGTTACTGATTAAAAATATGCAGATATTAATTATGTAAAAAAAAATTATGCATGTACTAGTTAGACGAGTATTAGTTATGTAGATATTGTTTAGGTAGGATTTAGTTTGGTAGAACTTATAAGACATAATTATTGTTTATTCAATATTTAATTTGTTGTCTTATATATATTATTTACTAATAATAAGTGAACAAATTAGACTGACTCGATCGTTTTTTGTCAATGTTCAATTTAACATTAAGAAAACATATAATTAATACTCATATCCATATAATTTAAACTAATTAATGACTCGATTAGGTGGAAAGACTTCCAACTCCTCTTTAAAAAAAATGAAGTAAACAAATAATATATGTTTAAAAGTACACATAATTTAAAAAGTAAAATTGGAAGTACTTTTTTTAGGCTGTATCATTTTTATTTTTAAAAAAAATTAAAGGTTGGAGCTAAATGCCCATTTATTCAAACACTCAAACAAAAAATGTACAACAGTTTGGTCCAAAAAACTGCCCAAAGACAGAAGCAAACAGAGACAAAGAACCCAAAAAAAAAATAAAAGGAAGAAAAACAAGAATATATTTTAAAGTAAATTATACTCCCTCCGTTCCATTTTATGTGATAGTTTGATTTTGCACGGAGTTTAAAAAAAAAATGAAGACTTTTAAAACTTGTAGTTTAAAATGAATGAGAAAAAATTGTGTGGCTATAAATCATTTCATTAAGGGTAAAATGAACATTTTAAAGTTAAATTGTTATTTAATATAAAAATGTGTCATTCTTTTTTGGACTGACTAAAAATGAAACTAAGTCATATAAATTGGAACAGAAAGAGTAGGAGTAATATATAATTTTATTATTTTAATTCATATATAATTAAAATCTACGTAACGTATTCCATTTTCTATCATGTATAAAATTATAGATAAATTTTCTCATGAGCTATGTAAGTATTAATTGTGTAGAATTACTAAAACACAACCAAATAACGCATAAAATTAATACATGAATAACTTTTATATAACATTTGAAACCTACCAACTAAACATTGTATAAAATTAATACACAAATAATGTTTATTCTATTAATAAACCAAATAATATAAAAGATCAATACGTGTTTATTCACGTATTAATCTAAAGCCTTAACTAGCTTTCAAACGGTCCCTTAAGGTCTAATCCGCTATACAAGTCATTATAGCACATTGAATTAGTATCTTACAGACAATTTATTTTCTTCCATTATTTTAATCAACTTCATTTTTTCAAGTCACTTTTATTTTGGTACATTCCATATGTTTTTAATTTAATACCATAAGATTTAACAATCTTTTCTATTTTCTTAAATTTTTGTGTCAAGTCAAACTAGATAAAGAAATTGAAATTTTGTATTTTACTTTTTTAATAAACAAATATAAAACATGACTTATATTCATAAGTTTCGAAAACTATCAAGAATAATCAACCGTATTGTATAGGGTGAAATACATGCTTGGCAAATGAGCAAACCAGACTATGGCACATGAATAAATAAAATCAGAGATGTTGGTCATTCTCTATAACACCCAAAATGTTTCTAAGCCCAAATCAGACCATGAAAAGATCTGAAAGACTGATAGCAGCAGAAAGGGATTTTTACAAACCCTTACACAGATTGTGAAAGAAACCACGGGCCGTGATAGAATTCCTAGATCAGAGCTCAAAATTTGGAAATAATTTGTAGGACAGTTTCACAAACTCTTTCATTGATCGTGGATGCTTTCACGAACCATGGATCTGTCGTAAATCAAGGCTCTAGAACCCAGACAATTTTGTCTTTCAGATCTATATGGAACGTAGAAGCATCCGTAGAATGGCCTTCAGAACCCAGAACTCTCTTTTCATATATGAACACTTCCACGGTCCGTGAAGTGTTGTACGGTCTGTGGAAGGTATCCGTAGATGACCCCCGTCAATTTTAAGTCAGGTTATTTTGGTCTTTTCTCACTTTTTTAATTCTTATACAACATCGTTTTAGACTATTCTAAGTGGGATCAAGTGATTATTAGTGACTCTAACCTCTTATTCTCTCCTAACTCTCCAAAATCAAAGTTTCTTCTCTCAAGTTTTCTCACAAAACAAGAATAAGGGTTCCAAGCTTTATGTCTCCATTGAAGAAATTCATGCTAGGATTCTACTCCAGGTATATGGAATTTCATCAATGAGTATCCCTTCACTCATTGAGTCCCAAGAAAACTCCAATTTCTCTAGTTTATAGTTCCTACAAGTTTGAACTTTCTGCGATCTTCATGCGTTTTCATTATAAATCAGTTTCATGATTAATCCTAATTCATGTTTTACTCATGAAATTCATAATTTCAATTATAATTCCATGTTTTCAATGATAATTTCTTAAATCCATAGCATGCAAGTATTTTTATGACTCGAAATTATGCCATTTTAGATGCATGTCTCTAATTTTTAGATTTTCATGATTTAGATGCTTTCAAATAAAGTATTTTCCAGATTGTTTTCAGATATCATGATCTAAGATGCTTCCAAATAGAGTATCACTCAATATAATTTTAGTTATCATGATTTATGAGCTATTAAATATGTATAAGTTATTAGTATGATTTAATATTATCAGTTTATTATTTTTTCCAGTTAATATGCATGTTTTCGTTGGAAGAAATACTTAGCACCGAGTGAATTTTAGGAGTGAAGGTTTCTAGTCAGTGTCTGTGGACCTTTAATAGCAATCTATAAGTCTTAGAACTATGTGTCATCATAGAATTTGTATCCGATAGAATTAGCTGAGTGGATCCACATTAGCTCAGTTATTAGGTTCCTTACAATGACAAGTATTAGACACCCTCTTTTTGATGTGGAGGAAGTACACTGAATTCCATGTAATATCTCACATGGTTTATGTTAGCTTTAGTATCTCTCACAATTATATTTTCATTTATTTCATGACCTTATACTTATGTACGGATCAATATATCTCAGCTTCCTTTATTTTACTTGTTCATTGTATCATCATGTTTTAAAGATTCAATATGATTAGATATCATGTTTATTATGCATATTCTTCATAGTTAGTGCATTCAAAGTACTGACCGCATACTTTCTACTTATATTGTTTGATAATATAGGTTTAACATTCAGCATTCTGGCTGCGATTAGAACAATTTTTCATAGTACAACGGTACCTTGGTGAGTCCTCATTATTCGAGGATGACTTTTATCTTTCTTTCAGTATGGTTACTTCAAGTTTCACATAGTTGGAGTGAGCTAGGGACTTGTCTAAGACACTTATATATTAGTAGAGGTTTTTCAGAAATTCAGTTTAAATTTTCACTTATATGTACTCAAATAATTCTTTTATTGAGTTGTTAGACTATTTCAATTAGCTTCCTGTTATAATTCAATGTTTTGATGATATTCACAAATGTTGGGACATGATCCAAATTTGAGTAGCACTGTTCTGGCCTAAATGGTGAACAATTGAAAGCTATCACAATTGATGCGGTTTGTGAGCACTGGAAACAAGAGAGTGTACTCTACCAATGAGAAAGCACTAGGTTGTTTGCTCCGAGGATAATGCATCCACTCTGGATTGAAACAACCAAGTGAAATCATACAATATTCATTAAAAAGGTGAAATTTGTCTTTGAAGAACTCAATCCTTCAACAACCTTAAGGGACCTGATAGAGTTATCGAGTGTGTCTTCCAAGTGTTGTTACGAAATGCCTATGATGTGGTGAACTTGTAAGATCTATTTCTAATCTATAAAGAAACTCATCAAGTCTTTTATAAAAACAAACAATGAGCATAGTTAGAGTTAACTATGTGGTGTGTGATTGAAGTCTATATTAATTAGAGTTGGTTAATATAGTGGGCAATTGAGGCATTTCTTTAGCTCTCTTTGTAATAGGGTTATTACAGGTGATGAGATTAAGAGTTTAATCTCTTTATGTGTATTTGGAGTCTGTATTTGCTTGTTGCTTGAAAATAGTGAAAAAAGTTGAAAACCTGTGTGACAGGTTGTGGTTTTCTCCCTTAAGAAAGGAGATTTCCACGTAAAACTCCTTATCGTTCTTACTTTATAGTTTAGTATCTTCTACTTCATTTGGTGTATTACGAACCCAGTCCCTTAACATGTGGTGGACTAGCACATCTAATCAATGGGTATCAGAGCAATGACTTTCTATCTTACTAACATCAAGAAACAATCCTGTAATGATGGCAGCTCCACCTAGCTTGGAAGAAGGACAATCAACTACACTCCCTCCTCGCTTTAACGGACAATAATATGTATGGTGGAAGATTAGAGTGCATGACTACATCATGACTAAAGAGAGTGTACTATGTAACATCATTCTCGATGGCCCTCACGTCCCGACAAAGGATGTGAAAGAAGGTGATCTAACTTGAGTAGTTCCCGAAAACAGAAGAAATATGATGAAGCTGACAGAAAGAAAATCGAAAAGAACTTTAAGGCTAAGAAGTTGTTGGTCTGTGGAATAGGTGTTGATAAATACAACCAGATCTCAGTATGTGAAATGGTCAAGGAGATCTGGGACTACCTGTAGACAACTCACGAAGGAACCATTCAAGTGAAGTAGTCAAGGTTGACATGCTCACTACTCAATATGAGAACTTCAGCATGAAGGAAGGAGAGACCATTCATGAAATGCACACTAGATTCACCTCCATCACTAATGAAATTCGATATCTTGATGAACCTATTCATCCAAGCATGTAGGTTTAGAAGATTCTTGGCGTTCTTCCCAAATCTTGGGAAATCAAGGTCAATGTAGCTAGGGACTTGAAGACCCTTATGATGAATGAGCTGATTGGGAATCTCCATACTTATGAATTAAACAACCAACAAGATCATTCCAAGAGGGATGGAAAGAAATACATGTCCTTGGATCTCAAGGCCTCACCTAGTGATCTGTCGGAAGATGATGAAGAGATCGCCTACTTGACAAGAAGATTTCACAAAATTGTCAAACAACATAGAGGTTTTCTAAAGAAAGGAAATTCCAGTCGATCAGCAAATGCTAATGACTTGTGTAACAAGTGTGGAAAATCAGGATATTTCATTAGATATTGTCCAGTGCACAAGTTGGAGTACAAAGATTACATTAAATCTGAGGAGACAAAGAAAAGCGTAGGGGTCAGGTCCTTAACAAAGAAAGAAGAAAGTGTTATTGCTGATCAGGTGGTAAAGAAAGCTCTTGCTTCTTGGGGAAACTCTTCCAGTGACTCAGAGGAATCAAAACACCCTGAAGATGTATCTATGCTGGTGGTCAAAGGCGATGAATACATCTTTGACTCTCTTTTCTCTCTGATGGCAAAATCAGATGATGAAGACATCAAGGAAGAGGTAAACCTTCTTAACTTCAAAAGAAACATAAATACATATTCCATCAAGAGATTAAGAAAGCTTGATGATGTTTTGATAGACTCAATAGATGAATTAACTGCTGCAAAGAATACTGTGAATTAAGACTCTAGACTCTTTCCAAGATGAAACGATAGATTTAATGTCTCAAATGATCATATGATTTTTTTGGAGGCTGAAAATCTGCAACTCAAAGAAAAATATGATACTACTCTAAATGGAAAGAAGAAGCTTAGTAGTTTTGAGTTGGAACTTAGAGAGAATTTAACAAAAATCTGAGTTAAAGCTAGCTACTGCACTAGAAAGAAAATCTCAGTTAGAAAGGGATCTTAGTCGAGCCAAGGATGAATTGAATAAATCCTTGAAATGGACTAATTCTACAAATATTCTGGAGAATTTGACTAATTAGAAATACAATAATGGAAAAAGTATAGGATGTCAAAAGATAGATCCTCCTTATAAACCTCACACCAATATGTCACTGTCTCTGATAATCTATTGTGTACTGATGAGTCCTAGATTTGGACTTATTTGGGGCTTTGTTTATGTAGATTTAGTTTCCTCAAATGCTTAATTTGTGCCATAAACTGATGTTAAAGCCATAATTTTCAGGTATGTGGATAGAGCAGCAAAGCAAAGACACTAATAGGCAAAAAAAAAGCAACATAAGCTGAAGAAAAAGAGAAAACCAAGCCTGATGATTGCCAAGAGCACTCAACGAATAACCAAAATTCTCGTATACTGCCTAATTTTACAGTACACTGTGCCTGAAATGAGAAAAACTTGGGTGAATTGTGTTCCATATCGGTGAATCGCCGAACGCACTGATCGAGATAAAAGTTCATGGCGAGCTAAAGGACTAAAGGGTGCATTGCAGAAGTGATCAGCAACCCCGATCTAGATCACCTAAAGTTATAGTGCCTGATGGAGGAAAAGGTGCAGAAAAAAGAGCGATGGACAAGGAAGATCAGTGAGTCACCAACTGGTCGGCGAAGCCCGACTTTCCTTGCCGATTAACACCAAAAATCCATGTATCAGATAAATTGTCACGACCCGATTTCTCGAGTCATGATGGCACCTACTATACCCTACCAGTAGGTAAGCCAACCCGTAACCCAGAACATCAAACAATGAGCGAAAGGGAAGAAACTAGCGAAAACAATAATCTAAACAAGAATAACAAGGCGAAAGCAACCCAAAATAAATATATACAGAAATCCCTCCCAAAACCTGGAAGTCACTAGTACAGAGCTATCTAATAAAGAGTACAAGTCCCAAAAGTGGAC
>JAJOOR010035345.1:0-12415 GCA_036250505.1 Solanum acaule | reverse complement strand
CTTGCTCCCTTAGTCCCGACTTCCCCTTGATTATGCTTATCGCTTATGGTCATTTTAATTGCTTCCGCGACCAAGGATGTGTAATGATATGCTATGAGGCTTGTTTGGGGTTCCTTCGGGTTCCCCATTCACCGGTCACGTCTAGGCCCTTGGCTTGGGTCGTGACATTAAGGTACTGTCTAAACACCCTATTCATCAAGTCCATAAACGCCATCGGAGCATTAGTCAAATCAAAGGACATAACCAAAAACTCATAATGACCATATCGGGTTCTAAAAGCCATTTTCGGAATGTCTTCCTCTTTTACCCTCAATTGATGATAACCCGACCAGAGATCAATTTTGGAGAAATAACTTGCCCCTTGAAGTTGGTCAAATAAGTCATCTATTCTTGGAAGAGGATACTTGTTCTTGATGGTTATCTTGTTCAACTGCCGGTAATCAATACATATATGGAGTGAACCACCTTTCTTCCTAACAAACAACATCGGAGCACCCCATGGAGAGATACTCGATCGGATGAAATCCTTATCCAATAAGTCCCTTAACTGATCCTTTAACTCCTTAAGTTCCGTCGAAGCCATTCTATAAGGACGAATATAGATAGGTTGGGTATCGGGGAGGAGGTCAATCCCAAAGTCTATTTCCTTTTCGGGAGGAACACCGGGTAGATCATCGGGGAAAACTTTCGGAAACTCTTTTACAACAGGGACCAACTCAAGAATAAAAG
Source organism: Solanum acaule (assembly GCA_036250505.1). NCBI lineage: Eukaryota > Viridiplantae > Streptophyta > Magnoliopsida > Solanales > Solanaceae > Solanum > Solanum acaule. Next base: position 11,686 of record JAJOOR010035345.1, on the reverse strand, counting down.
TTTCGGACTCCACATCCCTCACCCTCACTATATGGTAGACACAACCCTTCGAAATCATTTTCCTAGCTTTTAGGTAAGAAACAAATTGACCTCTAGGCATAAAATTCCCTCCCTTCCACTCAAGGATAGGCTTATTTGGAAATTGAAATTTGACTACTCTAGTCGTACAATCAATAGAGGCGTAACACGACACGAATGCAACCAATCCATACCCAAGATAACATTGAAATCTATCATGTCAAGCTCTATCAAATCAACCAAGGTAACTTTATGGGACAAGGAAACATGACATCTTCTATAAACCCTCTTAGCCACCACAGAATCACCAACAAGGGTAGAAACAGAAAAAGGTTCTAACAACACATCGGGAAGCATATCAAATCTCATAGCTACATAAGGGGTCACAAAGGACAAAATAGACCCTAGATCAAGTAAAGCATACACATCTATATGAAAAACTGTTAACATACTCGTCACCACATCCGGGGAACTTTCTTGATCACCTCTAGTTTGGAGAGCATAGAAACAGTTTTGCTTAGGAGTATTCCCACCCGAACAACTTGGACCAGATGAAGGGTAGGGTTGAGCCCTACGACGACCATCTCCATCATTTTTAGAAACCGAAGGATAATTTCTTATTTTGTGATCAGTCTTTCCACAACCAAAGCAAGCATTAGAACCCGCTAGACACTTCCCTTCATGATTTCTCCCACATTTAGCACAAATAGGCATTGAAGGCCTATTACCATCTCCTTGAGGTTTTGGGTTAGACACCCTTTCATTATTAGGCCTTGTAGGAGCACTATAAGAACCTTGCCCGGAGAAATTTTTCTGAAAGCTTGAACGACCGTGTCCACTGGTCCTAGAATGTGAATAGTTACCATCATCCACTCTTGCTCTCTTTGCCTCTCTAATCTCTCCTTGACCTTTTCTTCCTCAATTTGTTGGGCATGCACCATAAGGCTAGAAATGTCCATGTCTTGGACAAGCATAGCGATGCGACACTCTTTAACTACCATGTCGGACACTCCCGACACAAACTTACTCATCTTGGCCCTACGATCTGCCACAATGGAAAGAGCATACTTGTATAGTTAAGTGAACCTCAAATCATATTCCCTTACACTTATGTTTCCTTGCCTAAGGTTGATGAACTCAAGTACCTTGGCCTCTCTCATATCTAGAGGGAAGAATCTGTCAAAGAAGCACTTTTGAATCTTTCCCATTCTATGGGACCCGCTTCCACCAGCCTTGCCTCTTTCCACTGATTGAACCAAATTTGAGCAACCCCTTTGAGTTGGTATGTGGCTAGTTCCACCTTCTCTACCAGAGTCACACCCATAATAGCAAGTACCTTTTAGACTTTGTTGATAAACTCTTGAGGGTCTTCCTCAATTTTGGAGCCATATTATTCGGGAGGGTTCATTCTTGTAGAATCTCTCACTCTTGCTGCCCCCTTACCCACGTTTGGGTTCAGGGGACTACCACCTCTCTATTGGCTTGTGCCGACACGGCTTGAGCCAAAACTTGGAATGTCGACCTAAACTCCGCATTTGTTACATTCTCATTCAATGGGTCAATCGGAGCTTGAGGAGGAGCTTGGGGAGGAACCTGAAGAGGAACCTCTTGATCAACATTGCCTCCCTCCATCCTTCTAGCATTAGCCCTTCTAGTAGTCATATCCTAAAAACCATCGGGCATAGATTAGGAGAAAGACCTATAGAGTTAAACTCCATGACATGACTTAGGTGAAGAAGTGAAGTTTCCTAACATCTAATATCCTCCCATTCATAAATGTGGCGCGCTTCACACTTATGAACAAGACTCTACTAGACGTGGTTGGAGACATCCTAGAACCATTATAAACCTTGTGCTCTGATTACCAAGTTTGTCACGGCCGAGGGGTACCCCTAGATGTAACAAGGCGTATAAGACCCCGAGAGGCCTCATACAAGCCACTTAGCATATCATAACATAAAGTAATAGAAATGAGGGGGAATTTAAAACTTTTCAATACAATCAAAGTCTTTTATAAAACGAGCGGAAGTCTAACAACATTGTCTTAACCATGTAAACAACATGAATAAAGTCTTGGGTCACAGCCCATACAATGGTCTAAGACATAAAAGAAAAGCATAAAACAAAGTGGTGATCACATCCTCGAACAAATGAGGACTCACCAAAACTTCACATCCTTGATCAACAACGAAGCTAGCCACGGGTGGGAGAATCAATGTCGTCGGACCCTATATTTGATAAGAATGTAGGCAAGAGTATGCGTTAGTACAAAGATGTACTAAATATGATGGCTAGCATAAACAACATAACATAAACATTAGTCAACATAAGACATAAGACATAAGCATAATCAAGACATAATTAACATCATAACGATAGAGGAATACTCCCTTAAGAACCTCACTTAACCTTAACTAAAACTTAGGTCATTCGCCTTTAGTCAAACTTGCATCATGGAAGGAATATCTAGATGATGAGGCCATGCGAAAACTTTCACTTTTATTGGCGCCCGATAGGTAGCAACACTCCAATCAAATCATCTTCATAACATAATTACATTATTCATACTTACTTTTAAAGACATGGGAATTCACCTCAATGCCTAGCTTATAAAGGCTAATGGGTATTCGCCTCTTGACTTACTTACTTTTAGATCGCGGGTACTCGCCTCTACAGTTCCATCATATGATACGAGCACTCGCCTCCACATCATTTCATAAAGAGCATGGGTATTCGCCACCAAGTCCATTCATCATAGTAAGAATGGGGGACTCACCACTTGTTCAATTCTAAGGAGTATGGGAATCACCCCATATCCTTACATATGGAGGTCAAGGGTAATCGCCTCTAGCTTTATCAATTACATAAGCTTTTAGTCTAGATTCATTTTAGGTGAGCAATCCTTTTAACCTAGAATCATTCATGTGAGTAAACCTTTCACATTCATTCAATCATGTTTATCAATTCATTATGGGAAGTATCTCTTCCACACCATAGCATTAACAATCAACAATTCATAGTTTAGGCTTTAATCTCAAATCACTTCATCTCATGATCATCAACTATGCTTTACTCTCAAGCAATTAACATCATATTCATCATATGTGCTTTAATCCCAAGCAATTATAATCATGATTCATCAATCCTATAAGGAGATATCTAACCCACAAAGTTTCCCTTCATGGCATTAACCCAAATCATATCAATTCTACCCTAGAATCATAGGTTAGGCATGGGTATATGTAATTTCATCCTAAATACATGCAATTCTATCAATTTACTCATAAACAATCATAATCCAACTATTTGGATCCACATTCATCATAACTCACAACATTGGAAGAAACCCTAACTAGAATTGGGGAAATTCTTCTTCAAATTGTGGAATTCTAGGGGACTCCATGGGAGGAAGGATCCCATGGATGAAAAGCCATCATACCTTAGTCATAATGCCCACAAAATTTTGAAGATTGGGAGACTTGATCTTCACCTAGCTCCAATTTATTCCTTCTTCTTCCAACTTCTAGAGAGAGAATTTTTTAGAGGACTTTTGGTTTTTTTTTTTTGGGATTTGAGAGACTGACTTGAATAAGGGGTTTGGGGGTTAAAAATATTATATAAGTGGTCTAGACTTAGGCAAAACGACACCACATTGATTTAATTAAAACCGGAAAAGACCCTTAAGTCCCTAAAATAACTGCCAGGTCCCCACCGACGAGACCACGACCGACGGTATAGACCTACGGTCTATCTTGGTCATAGACTTTTGAGCCATCCACGACTCCCCCAACCACAAAAGATGATTCTGAACTATTGTGAACCATAACACCACCCTTGGTAGAGTCAACTAGTCGAACACCCAACTGGGAAAATCTATGAAAATCTTGAGTTAACTTCTTCTTATTATCCTCTACATGAGCAACACTGCCCATCCATAATCGACTAAGAGCATCTGCCACCACATTTGCCTTACCAGAGTGATAGAGAACACTCATATCATAATCTTTGAATAATTTAAGCCACCGCCTGTGGTGAAGATTCAAATCCTTCTAATAAACACATATTGCTAACTTTTGTGGTTGGTAAAGATATCTACATGAACACCATACAAATAATGCCTCCAAATCATAAGAGCAAACACAACCGCCGCTAGTTCAAGGTCATGGGTAGGATAATTCTTCTCATGAATCTTAAGTTGCCTTGAAGCATAGGAAATGACTTTCCCATTTTGAATAACTACACATCCTAACCCAATCCTTAAGGCATCACAATAAACAACAAAAGCATCAGTCCCTTGGGTAAAGTCAACACCGGAGCGGAAGTAAGTCTATCCTTCAATTCTTGAAAAATATTTTCACACGCTTCAGAGCATATGGACTTAACCTTCTTTTGAGTCAATGCCGTCAAAGGAGAAGCAATCAATGAGAATCCTTCGACAAACCTTCTATAGTAACTGAATAAACCCAAGAAACTTCTAATGTATGAAGGGGATAGAGGTCTCGATCAACTCTTCACCGCATCTGTCTTCTTAGGATCTACCTCAATACCCTTGCTAGAAACAATATGACCAAGAAAAGCCATGGACCTTAGCCAAAACTCACATTTACTAAACTTTCCAAAAAGTTTTTGGTCTTTGAGAACTTGCAACACTATACTCATATGATCGGTGTGCTCACCCTCACTTCTTGAATAGATCAATATACAATCAATGAACACAATCACAAACATATCAAGGTATTGTCTAAACACCCTATTCATCAAATCCATAAATATGGCCGAAGTATTAGTCAAATTGAATGACATTAACAAAAACTCATAAAGATCGTATCGAGTTTGAAAAGTCATCTTCGGAATATCATCTTCCTTCAACCTCAATTGGTGATAACCCGACCGAAGGTCAATCTTAGAAAAGTAGCTTGCCCCTTGAAGTAGGTCAAACAAATCATCTATCCTTGGGAGAGGATATTTGTTCTTAACGGTCAACTTGTTCAACTGACGATAATCAATACACATACGAAGTGAACCATCTTTCTTTCACACAAACAAAACTGGAGCACCCCATGGAGAGATACTCGGTCGGATGAAACCCTTATCCAACAAGTCTTTCAATTGCTCCTTTTGTTCCTTAAGTTCTGCCAGATCCATTCGCTAAGGAGAAATAGAGATAGGTTGCGTATCTGGATAAGGTCAATACGAAGTCGATTTTCCTTTCGGGAGGAACACTGGGTAGATCATCAAGAAATACTTTTGGGAACTCATTTACAACGGGGACCGACTCAAAAGTAGGGGTCTCAGAATTTATATCCCTCACCCTAACTAAATGGTAAATGCAACCCTTAGAAATCATCTTTCTGGCTTTAAGAAAAAAACAAACTGACCCTTAGGCATAGAATTTCCCCCTTTCCACTCTAGGATGGGTTCATTCGGAAACTGAAACTTGTCTACATGGGTTCTACAATCAATAGAAGCATAACATGAATGCAACCAATCCATACCAAGGATAACATCAAAATCTAACATATCAAGCTCTACAAGGTCAACATGAGTGACTCTATGAGACAAGGAGACTGGAAACTTTCTATAGAACCTCTTAGCCACAATAGAATCACCGACGGGAGTAGAGACCGAAGAAGGATCTAACAACACATTTGGAAGAATATCAAACCTTATAGCCACATATGGCGTTAGGAAAAGACAAGGTAGAACCGGGGTCAAGTAAAGCATAAACATCAAGTTGGAAGACTTTCAACATAACGAAAACCACATCAGGAAAACCGTCTTGCTTATAATGAGTCTGTAGTACATAAAATCTATTTTGCTTCGGACTCCCACTAGGATCGGATGAAGGATTAGGTTGAGCCCGTTAGAGATTATCTCCCTCATTCTTAGAAAATGTGGGACAATCCCTTATCTTGTGGTCCATCTTACCACAACCAAAGCAAGCATTGGAAGCTGCGAGACATCTACCATCATGCTTCTTTCCACACTTAGCACAAGTAGGCAATGAAGATCCACTACCATCCCCTTCTTGAGGCTTAGGGTTAGATACCCTATCTTTGTTGAACTTAGGAGGAGCATTGGATGAACCTTGACCGGAGAACCTTTGTCGAAACTTAGAATGATCATATCTATCAGACTTTGAGTGTGAGAAGTTACTATCACCAATTTTTGCCTTTTTTGCCTCCCTAGACCTTTCTTTAAGTTTCTCCTCTTCAATTTGTTGAGCATGAACCATAAGATGAGAAATGTCCATGTCGTTGATAAGCATGGTTGTACGACATTCCTTAACCATCATTTCGGACACACATGAAACAAACTTACTCATTTTCGCCCTAGGATCGGCAACCATAGTGGGAGCATATCGAGACAATTGTGTGAACTTCAAGGCATATTCTATCATACTCATATTTCCTTGATGGAGGTTGATGAATTCAAGCAGATTTGCCTCCTGTATCTCAAGGGGAAAGAACCTATCAAGGAAAGCAACTTTGAACTTTTCCCAATCGAGAGGACCCGCATCTTCCATTCTCCCCTTTTTCATTGGTTGAACCATATTTGAGAAACACGCTTAAGTTGATAAGAAGTCAATGTCACCTTTTCCACCGGCGTCACTCCCATGATCATCAACACCTTGTAAACCTCATCAATGAAGTCTTGAGGGTATTCTTCAACCTTAGAACCATGAAACTCCGAAGGATTCATTCTAATAAAGTCCCTCACTCTAGATGTCACCGTACCGACATTTAGGTTCACGGGAACCATAACCTCCCTATTGAATTGGGCCATCATGGCTTGATACAACACTTGAAACACAACCCTAAACTCTTTATTAGTCACTTGTTCAGCCAAAGGGCTGACCAGAACTGGAGGAGCTTCTCGTTCGATATTCTCTCCCACATTCCTTCTTGCATATGCTCTTTGAGTAGCCATATAATGTAGAACATTGGATAAGGATTAGGAGAGAAACATTATAGAGTTAAACTCTATCGCATGACTTTTAGAATGATGAAAGAAGTGGATATTCCTAAACATTTTAAGGCCTCTCATTCATAAGTGTGGCTCGCTTCACACTCATGAACAAGACTCTACTCGACGTGGCTTATGAGACTTCCTAGGACCTTTTTAAACCTTGTGCTCTGATTACTAAGTTTGTCAAGACCCAAGGTAACCCCTAGGTGTAACATGGCATACAAGACCCCAAGAGGCCCCATACAAGCCACTTAGAATTCATCATACAAGATAATAAAAGTATAAGGTATTTAAAAGAAAATTCCAACAAAAGAGTTTACAAAAAGAAGCAGAAGTCTAAAACATCGTCTCAAAGTCATCTAGTACATAAGAGGTGATCGGGACGTAGCCCGTACATCAAGTCCGAAAATTGAAATGAAATGACATAATGAGATAAAGGCTCGGTACTCGAAACATGAGGACTCACCAATCTTCAAGTCTGTACTAAATGATCCTAGCCACAAAAGTTCAAACCTAGAGCGTCGGACCATACTATTTGATAAGAAATGTAGGCAAGAATATGTGTTAGTACAAAAATGCACTAAGTATGAAAGTCATGCATAAAACATTTGAAAGCATGCTAAAAAGGACATTTTCATAAGATGAAATGACCAAGCTAAAACATGAGGTAAAAAAGTTAAACATCATAAGTTGTAAAAACATGGTCAATGCAAGCTAACATCTTTAAAACATTCGTGAGATACTTCTCTAAGTAACCTTGGTTCTTTATTGTGGGAGATTTAACTTTAACTGACATGTAACACCATATGAGCTATTAACATGGAATTTGGTGTTTCCCACACCGAAAAGGGATGTCCTACTTGTCAAGCTAAGATCGTGAACTTTCTAGCTTACGTGGATCCACTAGCTAATGTCTATCTAGACAATTCTATGGTGGCGCATAGTTTATGGGACATGGGTAATCACCACTTGTTCAATCTATGCTAAGCATACTCCCACATAATATCTATTATTCTTATTCGTCTTTTCTTTAAGGGACTTGGGTAATCGCATCTTGTGTTTACATCATGTGACATGAGTAATCTCTTCTTGTCTTTCATTAGAGGTCATGGGTAATCACCGCTTGCCTCATCCTTCGAATAACTCCTTAACTTTAATTCATTTTAGGTGAGAAGACTTTTCAATCTTAGAATTCTTTTATGCGAGAAAACCTTTCACATTCATACATGAGGTAGTTATGTGATCAATCATTTCACATCAATACGATTTAAGTGACTGGATCCTCTAACCGAGCAAACCATACTTTGAGGTACATTGTAGAAATTTCCAATACTTAACAACTCGATGGTTTGGTACCGACATTTCTTCCATGTGTACCAACCTTGTGGTTGTTCCTGTAGATTCTTTGACAAGATAGACAACATAGACCGTCGTAGACCAAGTTCACCCAAACTTAGCAATGCTATTCCATGGATATATTGAGCTAGATCACTATCGGAACTAGAAGCAAGCTTGCCCAAAGTGTTTATGCTCTCATAGTTATATTGAAAAATGAGACTGTGCATAGCAAGCAATAGTGTGGCATATTCATAATCTTGGCAACAATTTTGTTTCATGGTAGATGCTCTTAGTATACCTTCATTTAGTTAATTTCATGTAGAAGCTTGTTGTGGTTAGCTAGGTTGTCAGGATAGTTTCTCTAGGTATATTCCTTCACTTTTTTTACTTGTATCTTATACAATATATCCTCTTATCCTTGGATACCATTATCACACTTTACCTCTTCTATATTTGTTTTTAGTGTATATACTTTTTCTATCTGCTTTTCATGCTTGCTTTATCTTTGAATCTCAATCGCTCTATGCCTGTTGAGTACCACGTGTTTGGTACTCATACTGCACCATAAAAATCATAGCACGAGCTCTCGCTATTAATGTAAACCTCATGCGAAGCATCTTTGGATCAAAGACTTTCGGTGAGCTCCTGGCTTTCATAAGTGTCCTTCTACTTCTGTTTTGGCTGCACTAGTCTTTATTTTGTTTTAAAAATGGTTCTGTATATTTGCACTTATTAAGTATTTTTGTTATGATTAGTAGCTCAAGTAACGACTGATATCGTGTCTTGGAGGTGTTTTATGTATATCTTGTTTCTCATTCCCTCTGTTACTTCTTATATTTGTTATTTGTTTTCACATTCGTCTCTCTTGCATGATAGATCATTACTCCTTGTTCTGGGATATGGTTTTTGGCTTACCCACTAGTAGGATGTTGTAGGTGTCATCATGACTTGCGATTTCAGATCGTGATAGTGAAGACGTGCTTTTTCTGGAAAGGAGAAGATGAATAGAGAGAAAAATTAGGGTGTGGGCTAGGTTTGGAGGAAATATGAGTCAATGAATTTGGTTTCATTATGATTTAATGGGAAAAAATGGATCAAAAATGGTTTGAGGGAACTGGCCCTTTTAACATATTTTATCAAACTGAACATGACTCGAAGCTAATTCAAATTTGATAAGACGAGAATGAGATAAATCAAGTACTTGATCAATTTAATGAGCTTCTCAACTTCAATAATATAAAATAATTATCTTGATATAAAAGCATTTTCAAATAAAAGACTAATTATACCATTAAATTGTAACTTAATTTATTATGATAAAATAATTTCCCGAATATTTATAAAGGTAGAAATTGTATACATCTATATAACATATGTAATAAAGATACAAATTTTATTTTTAAAAAGGAAAAATTTCCTTGTAATGATTTTGCAAGTATTTTTACTTTTGTAAAACAATTATTTCAACATTATTTGAAATTGAAGTAACTCAAAAAATTAATTAAATTATGGAGGATAAAAGTCGAGTGTTAACAAGCACGTGAAGTTTTTATTTTAAAAAATATTACAACATCTAAAATTATGAATAAGTTATAGCATATGCTACTACTTGATCGGAATTTGTGACAACTTCTATGTGAGTTGGTCATGCTGCACCAAACAAATCTTCCACAAAAAATATTGATTGTAATATTATTGTTTCCACTTTAGACATTATTGCCAAGTCAAAGGAAATAAAAAAAATTAAAGTTATAAATTTTCCTTTCTTAAGTGACCTCTATTTCACTATTTAAGAATTTTTTTTATAAGAAAGATTAAATTTTAGATAATCTTAAATAATATGGTACATAGAAGTACTTGAGATTATATTTTTATCTTTTATATTGTATATATCAACTCTTTCACCGTAAAACAGAAAACAAAATAGACATTAAATTATAAGTGACTGTGGATGTTTGGGTGGGCAGATTTCCCTTTTGAGTTCCTCTATATAATACACAAATCATGCTCTGTTTTCTTCATCCAAGTAATTTCCTACCCACTCAAACATTTGTTTTACTCTTTTATTTTCTTTGTTCTTTATAAGTCATTCATCTTCCCCCTCTCCCCTCTCACACAAAATATCATTAGCTTCTTCTTCTTTTGTATGAATATTTTTTTATTTTTGTAATATTTCTTGCTTAGTACTCCATTTATTTTGTAGCTAACTAGATGTAATTCTATTTCAATCTGATATTAGTGATAACAATTGAGATATAGAAGCGGTTGTAGGAAGCTTCAAAATTAATAAGTCTAAAATGTTGTAGCTCCTAGATTAGGCTTAGAGTCTCTGAATTATGAAAATGATAATTGAAATTTTCTTGAAACACTTTTATATGTTAACATGACTAATTTGGATTGCTTTCCTAAAAAATTTCTTATAGATTTTCCATTTGCTCTCCAAGAAAACCTAAATGATCAATCTTTAGAGATCATCAACCCACAACATCCATTCCTGTTATTACTGATCAAGCTATCATTGATCAAAATGATAACCAACAAATGCTATGATCCTTTCAACAAGCTCATCATCTTAGCTAACCAAGCTTTTTTCCTCTTTTACCACCAGCTGCTGAGCTAGCGTATGTACCAACAGTTGTTGCAGCACCACAAGAATGAATTGATCTGCTATAACAATTCATAATGTGGGCTAATATTCATCCTAATTACATTTTGTCCATGAATACTGTGGTAATCCAATTTTTTTGAAGATAGGTACTTTATGTGTCATTTTATGTAACTGTGTTTAAAGATTTGTGTTTTGTTCTTTAGATTTGAAATAAATAAAAAAATCGATAAAGATTATCTGTAAATTGAAGCAAGAGAAACTTATAGATGATTCATGAATATTGTTCAAGTAAGGTTAAAAGACAATCAAAAGTTCTCCATTTCTAAGATTTTTTCTCTTCACTATTTTTTTCATGTCATAGAAAGTTATGTTTAGTTCTAAATTTTCGTGAAAAATAATAATAGTTATATTAGTGATGGTATAGAGACATGTAATCTTTTTGCCTCATCTTATTTATTATTTTATGAGTATATTTACATAATAGTAACATTGATTGAACGTGTCACGACCCGAGCCTACACCCTGGACGTGGCCGGCACTCGAAGACCATTGCTGGTCCCCAAGCGAACCCTCATCCTGGCTGACTACAAGCGGAAAACTGATTCAAGCATACAAAGCTTAAAAACTGAAATAAAAGTTCGTAAAACTTAAATATAAACTTTAAGTCCAAAGAAAACTCTGTATAATAAAATATATACAACTCGCCATAAAAAGGCAACTTTAGTCTTTAAAACATTTAATAAAATAAATGAT
>JAJOOR010035344.1:0-11393 GCA_036250505.1 Solanum acaule | reverse complement strand
AAAAAAAAAAAAAAAAAAAGAAGACAACTTTGTTTTCATAAAGAATACTACACAAAAGATGAAACTTTTAAGAAATTGGACTATACAAGTTAAGCTCATTTGAGAAAGAAAATTCCCATATAATTACTTAATTGACACGACACAAGAGAAAACAATAATAACTATGCATTAATCTCAAATAAGTTTGAATAAGATATTTAAATTTTCACGACTTCATTTAAACTCAACTTATGTCATCATTGTACCAAATAATTATTTTTAACTACTAACAATAAAATCAAAAAGTTCACTTGAGCATTCACACCAATAACAAACTAAAAGTATAAGTTTACAAGTGAAGTCTATGGAGGGTGGTATATATTTAGCTATAACCAAAAGTTGTTTCCGATAGACTCTTGGGCTCAAGTAAAGCTCACACAAGATAATTTCAAAACTTAATTATTAAACAAACCAAAAAAACAAAATGTATGAAATTTTGGCATGATTTTCAAAATTCAAAACACATATTCTTTCTACATTTTTATTAAAGAAAAAAGAGAAGGAATATGAAAAAGAAAAGAAAAAGAAAGAAAAAAGAAATGAAAAAACAAATGGAATCAAGAATAAAGGCCTTCGAAAATTGAAAAATAGGCTCGGAACTCAGTCCAAACCAGTTAAATATTAGCTTCGGAAAGCCGTTAGAAATCCGAACCTAAAAATTCTTCATCTTTTTTTCTTCTCTTCTTTTTCTTTTTTACTTATCATTTCTTCTTTTAGATTTCCCTCCATCGACCAAACCCAAATCAAAACCCTTTTTCTCAGGAAAAAAAATCAAAGATTTAATCACAGTACTTTATGAAAAAATCTTTACTTCAAAAAAAAAAACTAACAAAGTTTTCACCTTTATGTTGAATTTGGGTATATGAGGGTTTGTTTCATAGAAAAAAATTTGTGGAGTTTGAGTTTTGAAGTCATTTCTTGATTACCCTACTTGTGTTTCTTGAATTTTTTGTTAAAAAAGCTTTCTTGATTGATTTAGCCATAAGAAGAAATGAAAGGGGATAGAATGGCAAAAAGATCATCTTTTGGAAGCATTGTGAGGAAGAGGTTATCAGATATAACAAATTCTCTTCCACAAACACAGAAAAAATCGCCTATCGATGTCGATAAGGTTTCGCCTGATGTTTCTTCAATGAAGGACTACATTAATCATCTTGCCAAAGTATGGTTCTTTTTTTGCTTTTTTACTTAATGGGGTTTTTATGAATTTATTTTTTATGATTTGTTTTAGCTTACTGAGGACATGACGCTAGATATGAGGTTTTGGAGGTTATAGAGATTAGGATAGAAGAGTAGTAGGTAGAATTGCTCGTGTAGTTTCTTATCCTTTGATTTATGTTACTATGTGTTGATTCCTTGTATCTCGACTATTGTATTGTTTTGTTGTAGTTTTGTTAACTGTATGTTGTTTTTGTTATTATATGTTGTTTGTTGTGCTTCTTGTACTACTTTTTCTGAACTACTTTCGGACCCTTTTTCCTTGAGCCGAGGGTCTATTGGATTCAATCTCTCTACCTTTGAGGTAGGGGTAAGGTGTGCGTGCATTCTACAACTACACTTGGTATGTTGTTGTATTTTTTGTGATTTGTATGTGATTTTCTGATTTTTGTGTTGTTCTTTGGTTGCTTGATACAGGAAAATGTTGCATTGGTGAAAATTGTTCAAGAAAAGAAGTATGTATTAGTGTACACAATCTAGAACATGCCATTTTTTAATATATTTTTTTAACATTGTTACTATCAAGTTGTTTGATGTTTTTCTTATATGATTTGATTATGTTAACAGCAAGATTATAGAGCTGAGTGGACTTGAGCTTCAAAAAATGAGGATTCATCTACAAAAAATGCAGCTACAAAACTGGAATCTTGCTCAATCGAATAGTCATATGTTGGCGGTTAGTTTCTTCTTTCTCTTCATAGTAGTGTTCTTGCATTGAGGATAAATTACACAAAATTAATTTACGATCCTTTACTGATTAATTTTGCAGGAACTCAATTTGAGCAGAGATAAGGTAAAAATACTTTCTTTAAAATAGTTTGTTTCTTAAAGGGGAAACTAGAGTTCTTTGTTAAACAGGAACTATTAATTTGTTCTGTACCAGATGAAATCGCTACAACATGAGCTGGTTTGCAAAGAAGTACTACTTAAATCGCGGAAGTTAGAAGAGGTAAGGATTTTGTACTCTCTCAAAATTTGTTATTGCTTGCTTAAAGAAATATTGATGTATAAAATTTTAGGTGCATACAATCTTGGTCTTGCTTAAGTTCATCTTGGCAATAGCATGAAGTTTCATCAATTTGTGTTTGAGTGGAATAAGTTACCTTTTTATGTTCAATTTGGTAATGCCTAAATTCATTTTGGCAATAGCATGAAGTCTTATCTTTGAACAATTGAAAACTACTTCAAAAAATTCTGAACTTATACTGAGTTCAGGAGTAGTGTAGCTTTCTCCTCTTAAAATGTTTGTAGGGGTTGAGATGTTAAAAAATGTTTGGTTTTACTTGTCTGGATGTGTGAAGGAAACGTTGATAGTTCAATGTAGACCGTCACAACAACTAATGTGTGCTTAGATAGATAGCTTATATTTTATGCAACATAATGTGACATCTTCATTACTGTTATATCATCTTCGTTACCAGTAGTAGTAGCACCATTCTCATAGTTTCTTGTTCGTCAATTGCTGTTATCATTTACTTTTCCTGTGCTTTCGGCTATTGCATTAGTTCGTTGTTGTTACTGTTCTTTCTCTATGTGCTATGTACTGCTTTCCATAGCGATCTTTTTTGTTGTTGTTACTGCTTTCATTTTCATACTCTCTTATCTCAAATTGGTTTGAGATGCTTTACTTGAGCCGAGGGTTATTGTATGCATACACACTCTACCCTCCCTAGACCCCACTTGTGGGATTACACTAGGTATCTTGTTGTTGTAATGTGACGTGTTCATTTATCTCTTGGATGGAGTTGATAAGCTTCTAGCTTCTAATTGTGTTGAACAGAGAAGTATTGTTCGATAATCTCAGAACTAATTACACTTTGTTGGTACGCCTCAAGCTGCAAATTCAAAGCCTTTTTTTGGGCTTGTCACATAGTCTTTACATGTAAATAGTTAGATGCACCTAGTGCTGCTTTTCGATATTGATCAGTAGAGGCATAAACTAGTGTCTTGTTGTAGTTGCAGGAACAAGAACAACAAAAGGACCAGCCAACAAATGACTTGCAGGTGTGGTACTTGAACTTCCAATTTGTTCTCCATTGCAATTATCAACATTCCTTTATCTTCTCTCACTAAGTAGATTTTTGCATATTTGACATTAGGATGAAGAGTTTATGGATATCGACTCTCAGTTGAACAAACATAGCAAGCCTAAAAATGGTAACAGACGCCAGCGCGCTACAAGAAGTCAATGTAAATGCTAGTTTATCAACTAGTGCATTCTTGATTTTCCAATTTATCTTTGTCATTGGCTTAACCGTTAAGTTATCTTCCACAGCTATGGGCCATTCAACAACATCTCAACAAGCTGCAGAAAAAGAAGCAGCAGAAAACAAAAGGTTAGTCCACATTGGCTTCTACATACGAATGTTAAATAGGCGAACTCATCTGAGGAAAACTCAACATTGTCATTGTATGTTACTCCGAAAATGAGTGTTTCCTAATAAAATCTATTGACTTTGGGAGGAAGCACATTTTTCTTTACTAGTTATATCATCCGTGATTGCTTGAATCTCAAGACATTTTTCGAACTAATCATATCCTTTACAGGCGATGTTTGAGAAGAAAGTCTACTAATTCCAAAATCCAACAGCCAGAACCAGCAGCAGAGGACTTGTTTGAATTAGAAGGCCTTGCTGTACCCTTTAACAGCCCGGTTCACATAGACGGTTTTGTTCCATCACCTTTATCTGGCGTTGAGGAAGTGAAACATGACAAGGAAAATGTAGCTCAACTTTCACGAAGGTCTTCTATTGGAAGACCATCACGTAAAGCAGCCGAAAAGGTCCAGTCCTACAAGGAGATTCCAGTTAACATCAAAATGAGAAGAGTTGCATGAGCTTTATAGAGCTTGAAGAGAATATTTAACTCCATAATGTAATGTAAGCTGTGTTTATTCTATGTTAACCTGTTTTGTGACACCATTGATTGTTCTGTATATGGATGTATTTAAAACAGTTAACTGTCTCCATGGCTACAAACTAGTTCAATCATTTAACTTGGGATCATATGGTTAGTTGTTTTTAAAGAGGAGCAAAGTTTTCCTTCCTTCATTCTATATAAGTTGGAAATGATATCATTTGTGTTTCAATTTGTTTATCTGTTTTGATTTGGCACGGAGTTTAAGAAAGTAAAGGAAATTCTTGAATCTTGTGGCTTTAAATTAAGGATATGTAGGATGTACCACAATGCTCTTTAATCTTGTGGTATTAATCATGTTAGTCGGAAAATTAGAATTAAAGTGTTTCCAAAGGAAGAGATGTCTTTATTGAAACAGACTAAAAGAGAAAGTAAAAGTAAGACAAAGCAGAACCAAGTTCACTAGTCATTTGCTTCCACCTTGGACTATGGAAGTCGATCATTAGGGATAGAAGATTAGTAGGTAGTCAAGCGTTGTCTAATTTTCCTTGTTAGTTTTGTTATTATTATTCATACACCATCTTATCCTTTGATTTAAGTATCAATTTTTTTTCCCTTTGCTTCGATAATGTGTCCTCTACTATGTTTTATCGTGAAATCTTTCTTTTATTATGCTTTACTTGAGCGGAGGGGTCAAGCGAAAACAACATCATTATCTTTATAAAGTAGACATAACACATAAGATTACGTACACACCACCATTAGATGACAATAAGTATGCTATTGTTGTTGTATTCACTCCCACTTTGGCTTGCTAGGCCAGGGTCATGCATAAGATTTTGATTTCTTGAAGGCCCATGGACTTATTTGGAGGAATAGTTAACCAGGTCCTTAGTTTCAACTTCTTCTTTTCTGGATAGGTTGTTTTTTATTGGGTATTCAATTTTCACATTGAAATTCGGTTAAGTCTAAATTCACAAAGGAAAATTTCACATTGAAGATAAAGGCTCCTTAATAGATTTGATTTTTTATATATAGAGCTCAGATCGAAACTTCTAGCTAATGTAGAAAAAATACCTACCACTCAATGGCAATGATGATTGGTTCAACTCTGGTAATCGATATCTACATGAAGTCCGGTTAAATTTGGATTCGCACCAAGAAATCTCATATAGGAATAAAGTGTTCCCTAACAAATCTGACTTTCATACACAAAAAGCTTGAATCAAAATTTCTGATTAAAGATGAAAAAATACTTACCACTTAATCATAATGGTTGTTGATTCTAGTTTTAACTTTCAATGTAATCTTTTTGTTCACAACAACTTTTATTTTTTTCTTAAAAAGATTCAATATATTAGCTACTCTTATAATTAATACTTGTGCTGACTTCTCTTGCTTCTTGACCCCATAAAATTAAAGTATCATAATGACTTGTCTGATGGCTCATTATAGTAACACAAATGATCATTTAATGTTCAGTAGTAGATATCGGGTGAAATTAGTTAAAGTATGTGCAAATTGATACTCTAAATATCACAATTATTAAAAAAAAGATAAAAAAAATTAATTTAAATAATTGTTCACCAATCATTTAAATTTTATCCATTTCAATTTGTTTGTTTTATTTTTCCTTTTAATCTATTTCAAAAAATATGTTGCTTTCTCTTTTGCACAAGAATTTAAGACTACCAGATTATAGATTAATTTCAGTACATTTGCCATATTTTTAAATTTAAGATGACAAGATTCAAATTTTCTTTTATTTTTTTAAACTTTGTATAAAATCAAAATAAGACAAATAAATTAAAACGGAGCACGAGTAATATCCTTATGGTGTGTCAAATCAATGCTACTACCTAAAAGTAGGTGGTTGTTGTTTTTTAATGTTTTTAGCGGCAACTACCGCTTGGGATTCCAAAGTTAAAGTGTAGCTTTTGGGCCCTACTTTTGTGGACTTTTAAAACATATTTTCGGTAGTTGATCAGAGTTATACAAGTATTAGTAATTTAAGGATTAGTTATGAGAGAATTTATATATATATATATATATATATATATAAAGGAATTGTAACATCAACCGCAAGGTGCGATTACCTATACTTAGTAAAATAACGGATGGTAATAGATACCAAAAGTTAAAGACGGTATGAATAGGTTAATACCACAACGAACATGGTGATCTAGACTAACATTAAGCCTAAGACTACTTGAATATGCTAATACTAAGACAATGTTGGACTACCTATCCACGACCTGCATACCCTCATATCTAATGTCATGTCCTCAGCAAACTGGAGATGTGTCATATCTTGTCTAATCATCTTTCCTCAATACTTCTTCGGTTTACCTCTACTTTCCTCGTCCTCACTAAGTCTAACCTCTCACACCCCCGAATTGGGGCATATACACATTCATTTTCACATGTGCAAACCATCTCAACCTCTTTCTATCATCTTGTCCACCGTAGAGGTCACACCAACTTTGTCCCGCTCATTCTTAATCCTATCACTAGCTCCTAGTAAAAAAAATCACTAATACTTTAGTAAATATTTCTCGGGGTATTCTATTTGGACAAAACTATTTAATTTGTACTTGTATTTTAGCCTTTTTAGCACATCTATCCATTTTCGCACAATGTCAAACTTGTGATGTTTAAAATTGTATAGGACTAAAGTTTAGACATTTTTTTTCTAAAGTTCATACATAAACACTTGAACTTAAGTTATATGTGCATGAACTTCATGCAAAATTATCTGAGCATAAGGCAACAATGACTGACTTTATTCATATATGCCTGAAATTCAAGTCATATAAAACTTCAACTATAGCTATCCGGACAATAATTTTAAGTCTAACTTTAGATATTGCATCTCTGAAGTTGTTTCGAAGTTGATAGATTTGTAAATCTTTATCCACACAAAAAATGATTTCTTATCCAGTTTTCTTAGGAGTCGTTTGATAGAGTGTATAAGAATAATGCTAAGTAGAGTGTATTGGTAATGATTACATTAATAATGCTTGTATTAGTAATGCTTACATTAATAATACATAGATTATTTCTTATGCATTGTTTGGCTTGGTGTATTAAATATTATATGCATTACATAAAAATATTTATTTACAAAAATACCCTTCACAATTATGGTGGAAAAGATGTAAAAACGTTTTTTAGGGGCAATGAGGTCTTTAACCATGTTAATGCATGCGTTAAAACCCATTGCATTACTAATACCTAGAAATCTATAGTATTAATACACACCTTAATACACAATCGAAAGAAAAAATGTACCAAATAAAGTATTATTAATACGCAAAATTAATACATGCATTATTTTGTTAATATACTCTACCAAACGACCCATTTTGTAAGTAGTAAGTACTTTTAAACTGGGCCTATATCAAGGCTTTTGAACGAATTATCCTGCCCCCGATGAAATTGGGCTTTGCCTTGTGAAATTGGCCCATAATTGATGGGCTTAAAGTATTTACAAACGAAGGCCATTAATCGATCTATTTTTGCACTTTGAATACACGATAAAATGCTTTTATTATATACTTTTGAATCAAATTTTGAAAAAGTTTATGTGCAGTGTTTTCAAACGCTCATTACATGGATAAGTTAACCACTTGAAATATGTCTTATCTTTCAACTATATGCATTAGCCTCAATAAGTCGTAAAATCTCAGGTTTGTTCCAATTGAGATTGATGTGTATAATTATAAGCAGTGACATATTTTATATGATTAACTTATTTACGTAATACACGTTTGAAAATACACATAAAAACTATTTCAAAATTTGAGTCAGAAGTGTTTAATAGGAGTACTATTTCATGTGTTTATATGCTCAACTAAAACAAGATATAGTTTGAGTATTCAAATGGAATTTATGAATAAGTTTATAGGGTTTTCGATATGTTCCGCCAATAACTTTTTACATCTATAGGGATTAATTCACTAACATCTTGAAGAGAAAGGACCCACTAAACCCGCTATGAAATGCTATATCTATATATATATATAGTTTTAATATTCTTATTCATATTTTAAATATAATTTTTTTACGAAGCAGTATCTTGTGACATCCAAATAGGCATATGCCTAGGAAGGGATGAGTCAAAGGTTCATTTACTTCTCACAACAATTCCTATGAGAAAACAACTAACAAAACTTATTGTAGCACACCTGAATTTAATGTGTGCAAATAATTTGTATACCAAATCCATTTAATGTTCCAACCCTTCAATAGAGTAATAAATAAAGTTAGCTTAGAATAACTACTTATAAGCTGATCTATTTATACACATCAATAAATTACTCCTTCTTTACTTCTATTTATTCACTATTAAAAGAAATATTTTCTCCGCCCCTTTTTAATTGTCATGTTGTACTTTTCGAAAGTCAATTTGACTAATTTTCAAAGTTATTAGATTACATTAATTCAATATTTTAAACTATAAATTTAGATATTAAAAAATTATACAAAAATACTATAAGTTGCAACTTTTTTACATATTGATATGATGAAAAACTACATTGTAACATGTTCATCAAAGTTCTTAAGATTTGACTCTAAAAAGAAAATCATGACAACTAAAAGTAGACGGAGGAAGTATCTATTTTTATTTGTCTAGTTTGGGAAAATAAGAAATAATTTATCACTTAAATTTTTTAATTTATTCTTATTATTAATTATAGTCATTTTCCTAGACTTTTTCAAAGTATTTCATTCATTTCAACGGCGATATAAAATTGTCTTTTTATTATTGCTCTCTAAACTTAATCGAGGTATGCTTTAATACAAATAGAGTGATAATTGAAGTACGAAACTTGCAAAAAAAGTTATAGTTTAGATATATAAATAGAACGCTGAATAATTAAGATATGAACTAAGGCGAAATAATGATAGTTTAAGAGTATTTTTTAATCATTAACTCTTTTTGTTTATTGCATATATACAACTTTGAACTCATAATCTCACATTAATTGTCACTATAACTTGACAATTGATTTTAATCATGATAATAGACAATTGACAATTCTCCTCACACATGCAAATGAAAAAGAAAAAAGAACTCATTTCAATCCACAAATGAATTTTTTTTCTTCTAAAACATATCTTGTTTTTTAAAATGATTTCATCAATCATATATACATCCAAAAGGAAAAAAAATAAAAAAAGGTTAAATTTGCAAGGTAGTGTTGGAATTATTAATCATCAATACCAATTTATTACATTTAATTCTTAGTAGTAATAATTATGAATAGCATTTATTGGATCATTAAAGAAATTAAATTGCTCAAATCTTCACATTATGATGAGTGTCATCAATGTTGAATTAATATAGGTAGATTTTACTCAATTTGATTGATGGATTCCGATTAATTTGAAATTTGATAGGTTCATTAAAATGATCTGATGATCAACATACTCACCATAACAAACATTTTTTTTGGCGTTTCAAAGTAGTAAAATATTTTCTTGAATTTAATTGACGGACTCCAATTAACTTAAAATTTGATTGATCAATTGAAAACAACTAGGTGACTAATAATATTCACCATGACAAATGCGTTCTTGATGTTTTGGGGTCATGAAACTTCAATTCACAATTATGCGCGTTTTTAACGTGTATATGTACTGATTTTTCTGAAATTGATTGATAAACTTCAATTGATATGAAATTTAATCGCCTATCAAAAAACGACTTGATGATCAAGATTCACCATGACAAATGTCATTTTATTTGTGTTTTGAGGTGATGAAACATAAATTCATAATTAATTTTATATATATATATTGTATATTAATCAATATTATTCTTTTTAATTTTTTAATTTGTTGACGAACTCCGATCGACCCGAAACACTTTATATTTCGAGATACCCTTCTTCTTTTATAATCGGTGGACATAATATAAAGTTTTACCTCAAATATAAGCATCCATGATTTCATTAATGGTGGGGCAATATTTATCTTTTATTCTGCTAAGTACCACAAAGAGTTTAAAAATTCTCTATCAATGATTTGATGGAATTATATACTAATGTTGGTTAAAGCAATAATTAATTATAATTGATGTCCCCATATCCTTTTTGCATGTGAAATTAAAGTAGTCATGGTTTTATTCTCTTGTAATCATATGTTTTCTCAATTTTATTATCTCTAAATTGCACATAAAAAGTGTTATAAATTACAATATATATCAATTTAAAATATATGAAAGATCACTTATAAACCAAAAAAAAAATATTCATTTGACCCTCGAAAATCATATGACCATATATATTGAAACGAATTAAGTAAGATTATTTAAAAGGTAAGTGAAGATAATTGTATTTAATAAAATATGATTTATAAAAAAGACAATTTAGATATATAAAGCATCTCACATTCATATAGGGGGCTTGAGAAAGGATCGCACTCTAAAGAGTGATGTAGACAACTTATTATAATATAAATATTAATGATTGTCTCCACGACTCAAACTCATGACCTACAAATCACACGAAAATTATAATTTTATTGTTGATCGCATATCGAATATAATAAATTACATTAGAAGAACATACATGGTAGGATGACGTGCTCCCTTGATACATCTAACTCTTAAATAAATTTATCAAACCATTCCACATGATGTTGGAATTCTTGTTACAGACAAAATTTAGACACAACACATTGTAGTTGAAAAAGAAAATGGATATCAACATGTGATATTTGCGTTACTATAATAGAATTTGAATATACTATGTACTTGAATTTGTTTTTGTATTAGGAGGTCGATTTATAAAGCTTTGATATCACTACTGAGGGGCAGTTTGGATGGCTTATAAAAAACAAATTAAAAGTCATAAGTAGATGCTATCCTACTTTTGACTTATTTTAAAAAAAAATTAGCCTAAAAGTAGGTGCTTAAAAGCACTTTATAACCTTTTCAAACACCTTCAAAATTAAAAAAAAAAAAACTACTTAAAAGTCAAAATCACCGCAAAATAAATTAATCCAAACGGGCAATGATAGTTTGAGAAAGATCGATAGAGTTGTGACACAATCGAACGTATCGATATATGTGAGAATTTAATTATATATTATGAAATTATCTTCCTATTTGACTTAGGTTGCTGTAAAAAGTTTTATCTTCTTTCTTTTTTCCTATTTGACTTAGGTTAATATGAAATTACTAGACATTTTTTTTTAACCACATGCTCCAATCATTGATCCATATTATATATATATATATATATATATATATATATATATATATATACCTTGAG
>JAJOOR010035343.1:0-17609 GCA_036250505.1 Solanum acaule | reverse complement strand
CGTGAATGCCCTGTTTCTGCATTTCTTTCAGCTGTCTCTATACTTCCGCGCCTGAACATCTTTCCTGCAAAACATGATAAAAACACATAAAAACCAATATAAAAAGGCCCTAGACACACACAACTTGTAAGTGAAATGTATTAGAAATACCGTAAACTAACGGTATATCAAATTGCAAGCTTGAAAAGCTTAAAACTTTAGAACTTGATGAAGAGGTTCATGATAAAGTTTATAGTTTCCTATATACATCTGGTTCTGAGTCCGATTATGACTTTGATTTAGGATCTGAGGAAGAGTTCGTATTGCCGGTTTCATCTGATAATAATCAGCATGTCAATTTGAATTCCTGCAATACTCGTCAAGGTGATATCTGTTCTTATGTAAATGATGAATTTTATAAATTGCAATCTCAATTTGAAGATTTGAATATAAACACTATTACTTCTGATATTGTCATAGAGCTTTTAAAAGAAGTAACTGATAATAATCTTCGAGAAAAAATCATTCAATTAGCTGTTAATAATACGGCTAGTTCTTCAAAAAATTCTGAAAAACAAAAGAATGATTTTGAATATGAATATTCTGCTCCTTACTCTTTAGCTAAAATTAATAATAGACTTCATAAACAAATTATTTCTACACGAGATTCTTCTTTTGATGATTTGAAGAATGAAATTGAAAATTTGAAAAATGAGCTTAAATCTATTAAACAAAATTAGATTATTAGTGATCATTGTCTTACTCAGCTCGAAACTGTTAATAACAAAGGGAAAAATATTGCTGAAAAAAATACTTTTGCAGAACCATTTAATCTTGATTCTAGAAATGGCATGTTTTTAGGAATGATGCAAATTGTTACGGCTCATAAATGATATGTTAAATGCACTGTATTAATTGATAACAATTTTTCTATAACTAATGTTGCTATGATAGATAGTGGAGCTAATGTGAGTTGCATTCAAGAAGGCCTTGTACCTACTAAATATTTTGAAAAGACTACTTATATGGTTAAATCGGCTTCTGGACATGCTTTAGATATAAAGTATAAATTGCCTAAATTGGCTTTGTCTTAGTGACTCCGTCTAGCCAGCCGTGGTTCTAAGCCCGATAATGAGTTGAAAGGGCGCTCTATACCCGGTTAGAACTGCTAGACACATGGGCTCAATAACAATACGTATTGAATCTTGATAGACCCTTTGCTTGGGTAAAAGGATTGAATCATTCCATACAGTCATTAACCTATATAAATTTTTTAATATATTTTGATTCGGATTTATTCCTTGAATTCGGATGTTGATAGGCTAGATTGAAGATGACCATGCATACTACCGCCCGTCTTTGGAGATCCTATTTCGTTGGTATATTATTATTATTATTTAGGAGAAACAAGTACTAAAAGTACTAGATTGGAAGAGGTAGATATACCTCAAAACCTTGATTTGTTAAACAAATGGACTATTCCAGAAATTGGTATTAAAACCATTTATGATTAAGGTTGGTTTGATAAAATCTCTCATAAACAATTGATTAAAACTACTAAGCAATCATTGGTGTTAAATTCATCTTAACAGACTATTCGTTTGTTAAATAAACCAGATATTGATTTATATAAATCACAATATAAGTTCTTGCATATTGGCATGGTTCATATCGCTTTTAAGCCATTAACTCTTAAAGGGTTACCTAAGACATTTTTAGCTGCTCTTCGTGATGCTAGAAATCTAAATTTTCGACAATCTCTAATGGGTTCGATTGAATCCACTGTAGCTTATGGCCCTATATATTTCAATATTCAACCTAATTTGCAGTTATCTTTGACTGATTCTAATATTCTTGATGCTTTAACTTTGAATGTTAAAACACATAGTTGTAATAATGCACCTGGATCAGAATTGATTTGTTTATCTTATAGAATCTATTTTAAATTGCTTGCTACGTTAAACCCAAGATGTAAGTTATATGATACATCTGATCAAACTATTTTAGTAGAAACTAATTTTGCTAAATCTAAGGTCACTTATTTGCCGTTATTCATCAATGTTCTTGAGCGATCTAATAAAGATGAATCAGGTAATATTGTCAAAGCTATTTATCCTCCTCAAGAATCTTATATTTTACCAAATAATACTGGTATTACTTTTACTGCCTTTCAAATATTTATTGAAGAAGATGTTGCGGCAATCAGCATCAATGAGATTAATAATTTGATTTCTCAAAATAATTATTTAAGACTTTATGTTAAAGTTTTAGGTGAACATATTAGTTCGCTTGATAAAAAAATGGATGAATTAACTGCTTTGATAATTCAGATAAAAACTGATTTAAAAACTTCTGAAAAGGCTTCTACTTCGAAAAGTAAATTAGAAGACCTTTTTATTCATGTCCGAAGGCCCCTTGAGATTCAGTATTTTGTATTTAAACCTCTTTATGATCTAGAAGAGCTTCTTGATAAAAAGTTTTCAAAGTTCAGTGCTAAACTTATGGATTTGTCAGAAGAGTTTGCTGATAAAATGGCAAACACTTTAGATTTTAAAAATCATGTTGATTTAGAATTTAATAAACTTTGTGGTTACCCAAAGAAGAATAGTGGTAATACTAAATTTGCTCATAAACCTAACATGCAAACTTATTATTATTCTAGGCCAACTCCTCAAGATGTGTTTATAGAGGAACGAGACTAGTGTCACTTGACACCCCTTTGGCACCTTCTCTCTAAAGGAAGAAGTGGCAATGAAGGGATTGACATTTTTTTTAAAGTCAGTTTTACCTTCTTTAATAGAAGAAACATTTACCACTTAACCAAGAACTAGGTTCTTGTTTGACTTAGGATAGACAAAAACACAACACAATAAAACACAGATGTTATCGTGGAAAACCTCCTTTCTCAAGAGAAGGAAAACCACGACCTACATTCGTAGGATTTTTCACCAAAATTCACCAACTTCAAAGAACAACGTTATAGTACAACTCTATAATCAAAGAGAGTAACTGTAGTACCTCACCTCTATAGTTTACTTAAATTGTTCAAGGATTAATTATAATTGTATACTCTACTCTCTAAGAAACCAAACTCACTTCTTGTTACAAAACCTCAAAAGTTCTCTTTCACTCTTAGAACAATTATCTCTAAATAATAATTCTAAGAGGAATCGATGCAAAGTTAGCCTATAGAAAGAAAAACCTAACTCTAGTTCTTCTATCTTCTATCGTATGTTCTTTAGCGCCGCACTGCTCTCGCCACAAAATTCTCTCGATTTATGAATTGCAAAAGTTGTTTTTCTCTTTGTCAATGATCCTTTTTGAAGGGTGGATTAAACCCTAATTCAATTCTACCAGGAAAGTAATTCTTTTCCTAAAAAAGTTTTCCTTTCCTTTTAAGGAGTCCTCTTCACTATTTTGCCTTAATTAGGAGTGTGTCTTTTATGCGTTATTTCTTCTTTCCCGCTCTTTTATCTCAGTTCTGGTACAAGCTTATGAACCAAGTTCACTTTTTCATTATCAAAACTTTACTCAGGCTATTAGCATGTCATCATTAATTTATTTCTCCTCTCAGGACTCAATTTTTCGAGTATCTATCAACATATTTAGAGATTAGTTAGACAACTCAATATCTTGATGATGGTTCTTTTTTAATGCAATGTTGTAAAATATTAATTATATAGTCACTAAGCTAAATCAATAGAAATTATTTGCATAATGGAAATCAAGTTTTTTTAATGCTTGCTTATCCTGAAACCTAAACCAAGGCTCGCTTCTCCGATCTCATGGATTTTTTAGGGCGGAAAATCTCATGGCTGTTTTAGCCGTGTCACAGCCTCCTGTTGTAGACAAAACACCAGCACAACATATATATTAAAATAACTATTGGTTCAACACATAAATCAACATAGGTCTCACAACCTGAAATCAATTCTTCTACCAGATCTATATCAAAAACTGAGTTGAAACTAATTAAATTTGTTCATGGGGAACCAACCATCGAATTCACCATAGATGAAGTTAATGAATTCAGCATAGAGGAAGGACTACATCAAGCCGTAATTCTCAAATTTTCTTATGGAAAACCAAATTTACATGTATTGCACATGATTATTCCAAAGCAACTCGATATTAAAAGTCATTGTAACATTGTACAACTTGAGTTTCATCATCTCTTGATCAGGTTTGATTTATATGAAGACTTCGTTCAAGTTTTGTAGAGAAATTCTTGCTATATCAAATTCAATGGTGAAGAGTTTCTATTTAGAACTTTTATTTGGACTATATAGTTCAATCCTAAGGAAAAAAACATCGAAAGCATTGACATTGATATCTTTTTCAGCTATGCCGCCAAATCTTTTGCCAAAAAATCACTTTTATCAATTGTTTGATCCGTTGGGAAACCAATTGTTGTAGATAAAGCAACTCAAGAACGTACTAGGACAAGCACTGCTAAAGTTAAGGTCATTTTAGAAGTACCGGATAAACATAAAAAAATTAAGTTATTCTCTGTGGGCGCAAAAATTATTGAACATTATCAAGATTTCATTTATGATAATATCGAAAGGTATTGTACACCTTGTAAACGACAGTGGCATGATGAAAATAGATGTCATGTGTTTCTCGATAAGGTTAGTGTTATAAGAATCAGAATAATGCATTGGATAAAGATACGGATGTGGAGCAATATCAAGATGATTTAAGGGAGATTATAAATGCTAAATTTCAGAACAAAAGCAACAAAGAATAAGAGGGACAGTTGGTCCCAGATGATAATTCTGGTGAAGGAAGAGATGCTCAAAATAATTTGGGGGGGGGGGGTATCTAGGGATGCTACTGTTGATCAAGCTTTTGCTAATAGTTCTAAAGAAGCTACAACTTTTAACTCTAATAATGAAGAGAATCTGGGGAACAAAGGCAAGTGAATTAAGGCCGCTAGGCCCGATGTTGGGAAAGATGCATTGTTGGGTTCGCCTAATGTAGTTGTGGCTAAATAAGCCAACTCCACTGCAAAAAATTCCAATAACGAATGGACTTTGGTCTAATAAAAAATGGTGGTTCTAAGTCCTCATGCAATCAAATTTTGCACCAAAAGGTTCTGCAGAGGTTGAGTTTAATAGAAGCATCATTGTAGTTGAATGCACTAAATTTGACGTGTTGTGAGATGAGAATTTTAAAAACAAGAGAGGATACATGGTACAAATGAATTATCTGCTAAATTTTTGGAGTACTTTAGGCAAATCCCAACCTATTACTGGTGTACTTCAGCGCAAACACCAAGTTTTGTCCAGTTTGAAAAAGACGTTAATAATTTGGGCTTTGTTACTTGAGACTTGAATAATAATAGGAAGCATGTTAATTAACAAGTTGTTTTGACATATAAAAATGAGTTCATTGTTACAAAGAAAATAGCTAGTAAAGAATTTAGTCCAAATACACCTATCATGGTTCTTTTGGATTTGAGAGGAGGCTAAAAACGATTTAAATGTTTTTAAAGAAAAACAAGGAAAATAAGTATTTCTGTATGGGCAGATTTAGTTGACGAAAAGGAAAACTTGACTTCACCTCTTATGAGTAAGTTAAGTCCTCAAGCATCCAAATTTGTGCCTACAAGTAAAGCAAATCCTTCTATGGCAGTGACAATTGATAACTTTAAAAAAAGGTTTAGCCATGATATTGACTTAGAAAATGACATGTCTGATGGGGAAGATGAAGAGGATATGTTGGACATATACTTTGATAAGCTGGCCAGGGAAGAAGATCTCTCATCTAGGCAACAAAGAAGTGGAAGCAACAAAATAAAATAAAAAAGACATGGAAGGGAGCATAGTTGAGATGGTAATGTGACTTAGGAATTTATTCCAAGACACATATTAATGCGACTAACAAAGCAAAATCATATGACAATGTCAACAACTTTAACAAGATCCAATAAATCCAAGAAGAATTGATGAACTATCAAGTGTTTGTTGGACAAATTTGAAAAAGAAAACAAATAGAAAACAACTCAGGTTACTTTAAACGGGAAAACTATCTTTGTAGTTCACACACACGCACGCACGCACATGCACACATACACACACACATATACACATATTTGAAGCTGATAACTCAACTTTATTCTTCATTTTTATATTCATGCATTACTTAAGTATCTTCATTTATGAACGATATGCATTAAGTAGTGCAAGTTTATTATCTCATTATGATTAGGAAGGTAAGGCAAAGCCCCCATTGCTTGTGCTATTCTCTTTTAGGCTTTTGTTTTTATTTATCAATAAAAAATAGCCCTAGGCACTCTGCCTAGTGGATTAAAAAAAATATAAAAAATATAACGATATACATTAGTTTGGTTAAGTAATTGCAGATTTGCAGTAGTAAAATACATGTTACCGTTTTCTAATTTGCAGAATGTTTTAGATTTAATGATATATTTCAGATTGCTTTTAAAAAATCATTAGAATATCTGTGAACATTGATGAACTATTGGATTACGTTTTCCAGATCATGTTAAATCCTTGCACCATACCCACACACAAATTAAATTATTTTATTTTGACCCGTCCCACAATGTCCCGCACCCACATATAGTCAAATCCACTTGACCCCGCCCCACCCCATATATGTGTAAACATGTCCCGCCCCATTGTCATCCCTATTTCTTATAAACTTTATTATAATATGAATATATCTTTGAAAATTAAGAAACTCTTTTTTAAAGTTTACCTATTAATTCATGTTTGTATGTTATATTTGACTTCTTTGTCCTAAATACCCCTCCTTAATCGATGAAACGGATGTCGAGTGAACATCAAAATTACCATTCAATGAAAGCCCTAAATTCAACTCCAAATTTTCATTCTCTACATTTGAAGTTCCTGTGTTTTCTTCAGCTTTCTCTATGTTAGCAAAATCTAAAAACCGAGAAAGCTATTGAATTTCAAACTAAAAAAATTATAAAATGGAAAAAGAAAAACTCAATGAAAGTTTCAGTGCAGAGAAACCATTAAAACATTTGGAAGCTTATAAAGGAGAAAAATTCTAGGTGGGAAGGTAGAAAACACATGAAGATGTATTTCATTTCCATGGGTTTCGTAAAATAGCAAAATAGCCCTTGAAAAGTAACACATGGTTTTTCTAGGAATAGCCTGACCACGTGGTTTAACAAGGACTTTGGAAATTGAACACTAGAGGTAACCATTTAATAGTGACACATGTCACTTATAGATTCACTTTATAATTTTTTTTGACCACTTTCAAAAGAGGAAAAAGTTTAATGTATTTTTATACTGTATTTTATTGCTCAAATTTATTAAATGTAATATTATCCCATGATTTTTACTTTCAACATTACTGAATTCAATAGGGTAAACAGTAAAAAAATTATTTGTTTAGGGCCTAATACGTGCATTTTCATGAGTTTTCAAAATTATCATCGTGTCAAATTTTGGCCATCAGATGCATGTATCTGACATATCTAGTTTTTAAATATATAAAAAGAAAGATAATAATTATATTTTAAATGGATATAAAAGGAAAGTAGGTCTGACAAATTGAAACAAGGGTGTATACCTTTTTCAAATATTTAAAAAGTAAAGTATTATGTCCATGATGATTTTAGCATGACATCAACAACCTATTTAGGAATAATAATCAACTAATAATCATTAATGACATAATTATCTTGAATATCTAGATCTCATTGATTAATTTATTTATATATATATTCTATCTATGAACAAAAAATTGAGACCAAAAATAGAAAAAAATTAAATGGTTAACACCATGGACACTATATAAGTAGTGTGGCATTAGCCCTTTAATGAAAACATACAAACAACAACAAAAAGGAAAAGAATCAAGATTTTGAAAGGGAAACCAAAGTCTATATTGTGTATGTCTCCTTTATCCTAATTTCATTTCTTAAGTTTTGTGTTTTAATTTTGATGAATAATTTTGTTTACTAAAATACGGGACTTGTGAACTTAAAGTTTAAATGCCTTATTGCCCTTTCTTTATGGTTTATAATCGCCTCAAACTGTAATTATATACTATTAAATGGGATAATCTTAGTAGCATTGACTACTAAGTTTTCACTTTTTTGGTGAGATCAATTCCTCACCTTAATTGTAATCTCCTCCTTCATTTTCCCTTTCCCAACCCCTATTTTTAAATTAAAAATATATTAATAAATATCATATATTATCACATTAAAAAAGAATGAACAAAAAAAGAAACAGAAATTGTCTATAGAAATTATAGTTACAAGTAAGTTTATTCTCAGTGTTGATGTCTGATAATTTCCACCCCTTCTTAGCTCTATGTTGTTTCTCAACAAAAGAGAAGTGCATCATGACTTGCTGGGTGTTAAATTGTGTAAATGAAAAATGAACAGTTGAAACTTTTATGAATAGTTGTGATTTTTTTGAAGAATTGCACTTTTCTTGTGACTTTTTGAAAAGGTTGTGACTATTCGAAAGGACTGTGACGATTCCAAGGGGTTGTGACCTTTCCGATAAGGCATAATAACCATGTGTTTATGCTATTCTTTGTTGTCTATAAATACATGGGTTTCTTCACAAACAAATTCAAGTGTATTTTTTTTATGGTTGAGTGGTTCACTGACATTGTGATTTCAAGTAGCAATAGTAATATAGTTTGAACTACATGAGGAACCAAGACCAATTCCCTGGCAACTGTGAAAGTCAGCTTATTGAAAACTCAGCTCAGAAAAAAGCGAAGATTGAGACAGAATGTGAAGAAATTGATAGGATTAGTAAGCTACCTCGAGCTCTTATTATCGAAATTCTTTCTGTATTGCCCATAACAGATATGTTCAGAACAACTATTCTCTCTAAAGATTGGCAATACTTGTGGACTTGTACCAACAACATTGTATATGACAACGAGGAGTATTGTCATTCAGATAGATCGACAGACGGATAATGTACTACCTCTCCTTAGATGCTATACACTTAAAAAGTTTAGTCTAAACTTTGTGTTCAAATATGATGATGGTGTGTCTTATTTTCCGGTAATTGACAAGTGGCTTGAGTTTGCTGTGAATAAGAAAGTGGAGGATTTGCACTTGAATATACGGTATACTGTTTATCCGACGGAGGATGACCAACCCTATAGCATACCTGAAGTTCTCTGTTGTAGTTCATCCATTCTAAAACTCAACTGTGAGAATTGCAGAATATTTGAAGATTGTGTACTAAATTGGACATCTATGAAGAGTTTGACGCTGGAAGATTTGTTTCTCCGGGATGAACACATTAAGCAAATAATGTCAAATTATCCTCAATTGGAATCTTTGAGGCTACGTGAATTTTGTGGTTTTAATCGTTTGCACAAGACTTCTCCAAAATGTAGGCAACTGGAATTGATCCATCACGGTCATCCTTACAGGGATTGGTATTCATTCGAAGGTGATACATGTTGCTTAGAAATTGTTGCTCCATATGTTGAACATTTAACGATTTCTGGGGTTTTTAATGATACGAGAATTAAGTTGAGGGACTTTTCATCTTTGAACCATGCCAATCTTGATCTCTACTGTGATGAATTTGATGAAATGGATGAGAACATAGTGAAAGATATTTTGGTAAGCGCTCGTTATGCTAATGAACTAATACTCTCATCCTGGTTTATCAAGGTTAGTTATCAATCCCAAATGTTTCCAGTCATTTTATGTTGATTGTGAATAGGTCTCTTGTTTTATATGTTGAATCACTCTTCTGTTTAGGTGAAATCCATTTTGATGTTGGAAGAGGAAGACGCCTCCTTACCATTGCTGGAATGCAGATGGTTGATAATAAGTTCTTGTATTTCAAAATTTCCGTTCCCCCTACTAGACAACCTCTTAAGTTCAACTCCTAAGTTGGAAAATTTGATGATATTTCCTGATAGGACGGTATGTTTTCTATTCTTTTCTTACTTCAGGATATCTTTATGTCAAATGTATATTGATCCCCTACAGCTACAACGACTAACCTGATTTGTCCTTCTTTGGTATCTATAGTATTACCCCTATTATGAAGACGAAGAGTTTGATTTTTCGGAAGACCAAAAGTACCTCTCCATTGAAGAAAACATATTCAAAGTTTTCCTTACACAATTTGAACAATGTCAAGGTTATACCATTATGTTGTCATACATAAATATCTGACGCAACAGAGCTCCATCAATTCTTGAAGTTCTTACTTGAGCATGCAGTAAATATGGAGAAACTGGTTATAGTGCCTGACCATAACGATTGCGACAGTTGTTCTACTAATATCTCAAATCTGATGAAGTATTTGTTACCTTTTCCAACAAGTGCAATTATTTCCTTAGGACCAGTAAGTCATAATGTTTTCTATTCCAAGTTTGTTTGAAACTCTATAAAGTAATTTCTTTAGTCACTTTTTAATGTAGAAATATCATTTGATGAAGTTACAAGTTACATTCAGGAGGATACCTTTTGAATATTTATTTTTATTTCTTATAAACATGCATGAATATTTCTAGATGATGTACAAGTCATAAATTTAAGATTGTATCCAAATGAAGTGGCTAAAAACATAAATATGTAGCTTCCATTAATTAAAGTAATTAAAACTTAATTATGTGCCAGCCATCAATTAGCACAACAAAGTTAGTTTCTCATCCCTTAACCTAAGGTTTGTGTTCGTAAAAAGAAGAGCTAGTTGACATCTCCCCCTATAAGGATGGAAACAACCTTCAGGTTTTACCTATTACCACACATCCGTTTATGCATTCCAACTTGGTGGGACTAAAAAAGAATGTAAAGCAGTGGATGCTACTACTTTTGTATACAACAAGTCTAATCTGAAAAGATTATGGAATAGAACACTACAAAAAACACCTGATTTCTGGAGGTTTAATTTCGAGATTACAATCAACATCCGCAAATTGTATCGAATTAAGGGGATTTCTGTACCCTCTGCTAATTTAATTAAATTTGCAGGGAATTAAGGGGGTTTCTATACCCTTCTCTTATTTTATTAAATTTGTAGCGGTTAAAACCTCCTCTACACTTAAAAATAAAAAAAATAGCTACAAAAATTAAACAAATAGATATTTTTAAGAGGTGGTGCTTGTCTTCTAAGAAAAAGAAAAGAAAAGAAAAGTAAACTCTATTTCTCCTTAATGAACAGTGAACGCTCCCATTTCACTCTAATTTCTTTCTTACACCGCTTTTCATACCTATCAAAATCTCTAAGGCTTTGCTTCTTCTATCTCCATCAACGACGATTCCTCTTAAATAACTGACAATGACGTTGCCACGTTGATGATCTCCATTAAACAGCGGGTGGAAGATAGATTCTTTGATCCCTTGAATAAGAAGGGCATCATGTTCTTTCTCCTCTGCCATTGATGGAACCACAACCAATCTTAAATCATAGAGGCGGAGGGTTAAGAAAGAAGAAATAAAATGACATGTTTGATGGGGAAGATGAAGAGGATATGTTGGACATATACTTTGATAAGCTGGCCAAGGAAGAAGATCTCTCATCTAGGCAACAAAGAAGTGGAAGCAACAAAATAAAATAAAAAAGACATGGAAGGGAGCATAGTTGAGATGGTAATGTGACTTAGGAATTTATTCCAAGACACCTATTAATGCGACTAAGAAAGCAAAATCATATGACAATGTCAACAACTTTAACAAGATACAATAAATCCAAGAAGAATTGATGAACTATCAAGTGTTTGTTGGACAAATTTGGAAAAGAAAACAAATAGAAAACAACTCAGGTTAATTTAAACGGGCAAACTATCTTTTTAATTCACACACGTACGCACACGCGCTCACACACACATTTGAGGCTGATAACTCAACTTTATTCTTCATTTTTATTTTCATGCATTACTGAAGTATCTTCATTTATGAAGGATATGCATTAAGTAGTAGAGGCTTATATCCCCCATTGCTTGTGCTATTCTCTTTGAGGTTTTTGTTTTTATTTATCAATAAAAAAACTAGCCCCTGGCACTCTGCCTAGCAGATTAAAAAAAAATAGAATGATATGCATTAGTTTAGTTAAGTAATTGCAAGTTTGCAGTAGTAAAATACATGTTACTGTTTTCTAATTTGCAGAATGTTTTAGATTTATTTTTAGTGTAAATGATATATTTCAGATTGCTTTTAAAAAATCATTAGAATATCTCTGAACATTGATGAACTATTGGATTAAGTTTTCCAGATCTTGTTAAATCCTTGCACCATACCCACACACAAATTATATTATTTTATTTTGACCCGTTCCACAATGTCCCGCACCCACATATAGTCAAATCCACTCGACCCCACCCGCCCCATATATGTGTAAACATGTCCCGCCCCATTGTCATCCCTATTTCTTATCAACTTTATTATAATATGAACATATCTATGAAAATTAATAAACTCTTTTTTAAAGTTTACCCATTAATTCATGTTTGTATGTTATATTTGACTTCTTTGTCCATTAGATAACCAAAGCTTCAATTGGAAGATCACTGATTGCTGTTCTTATTTGATTCTAATTCAATTGGAATCGGTGGGACCCACTTCACTACAAGAAAGCCTGGTTTGTGGAGGTTTAATTGCGGGGTTACAATCAACCTCCGCAAATTGTATCGAATTGAGTGGGTTTCTATACCCTTCTCTAATTTTATTAAATTTACAGCGGTTAAAACCTTCACTACACTTAAAAATAAAAAGATGCAGCTACAAAAATTGAAAAAAACACCCACTTCACTATACTTTCTTTTTTACATCACCTTCCATAGCTACAAAAATCTATAGGGCTTTGCTTCTTCCGTCTCCTTCAATGGAGATTATTATCCTCTTACTATAGTTGTACTTGTCACGCCCCTAGACTATACCCTGGACGTGGCTGGCACTCGGAGACCATTGATGGCCCCCAAGCGAACCCTTGGCTTGGCTCAATACTCAGCGGAAGACTAACTCAGTTGAAATAGAAATCTCAAAACAAACTCAACTCATAAGGATATCATTAATAAGATAGTTTAACTCAGTATACTTTGAAAGTACTCAAAACATAATTGTTCAACTCAGGTCTTTAAAACATCACAAGGGAGATGGGAAAAGACTTCTCAACTATTACTCTTTATGAAGCCTCTAATAACTATGATAGACGTCGGGACAAGACCCACGACATCTTAATAAGACTAAAAATAGAAGTGGAATCCTCTGAAATCAAGGAGGCTCACTAAAGCAACTCTAGAACTGCTAGTGGTATCAACGGGGCGCCTGTTGATGACCCTGAATAGTTGTATCTGCATCATGAAATGATGTAGGCCAAAAATGGTGTCAGTACATTGAATGTACGAGCATGTAAGAGGGAACTCTAAAAAACAAACATAAGCTTGAACTGAATAAAAAGGAAGAACAAATTCACCTCATCTCAACTCAACTCAAGGATACTCGACTCAATTCAATATAAAAGAAACAATAAAGATACAGTATAAGGAAATCTTTTAAAGCAATAAATAACAACTCAATGTACTTAAAAATACAATAATAACTCTTTCCTCTTATTTGGGAGGTTCTCTAACCGAAAACCATCACTATGAGCTATGTGATGATACAACGTCTCACCCACGCTTCCAGAACTGTTCTATACCTTGCCAGAGTATAAGACATCCTCAACTAAGTGTATCCACTAGCTATGATTAAAAACAATAAGGAATTATCTAAAAAGTATAACCCTTTACCCATGTTGCCATACATGGTTTATGAGGACTTTAAGTTGTCAGAACTCATCCCCGTATCAGGGCACAATACTACTCCCAATAATATAACTTATGCTCATAAGTTCAAAAACATTTCCTCATCCTCAAACTTTGAGATTATTACTCAAAAGGTTCTCTTTAGAGAGATTATGCTCAAAAACTCCTCATGAACTCATTTGGAAATCAAGGTTTCCTCTCGTTTTAAATGTAAAACATTTACACTTGGTAATACTTAGTTCCCTTAGATTTATTTTGAAAAAATGAACTCAACTCTCTTCATCCTCGTACACAAGTACTCAAGTCTTAAAACAAGTTTTAAAAGTTTGTGAAGACTTCTCAAAAATGACTCAAAGGATTATCTCGAACTTCACTCTTTACTCTATCTTGAATTTGAAATGTGAATTCAAGAAGTATGATTAGGATATATAGGATTTCTCAATGATTAAATGTAGTTTGGATAGTTATAGTTGGTGAGAGAACGAAGATACGTTTTAAAAGAACTCAGACGAGACGAAAGACGAAGAAGGATGGGGGAAGGCGACCCTGGCGCAGGATGCCAACTCGTCAATTTCAGAGGATCACTTCTGGCACACTACAGATGCCCTACGCCAACCCCTCTGGCACATCTAGGGCGCACCGCGCCACCCCTCTCCCAGAACATTTTGACAAATTTTTCCTCTCGACCTTTTGCCCTAATTTACTTAGAATCATTTGATACCTCCCAAACATCCTTAGATTCGTAAACCCAACACCAGTAAACAAAAATCTATTCAATTTCCTCAATAACAACCCTCAAACTCAAACCCTCACATCAAGAACTCATCAAACTCCAATAATAAAGAATGAAGAACGAAACCTCAAGAAAATTCATCAAGAACTTAATACACAAAATCTCATGGACGAATTGAATAAGGAAACTCATGAATGGCGTGAGGGTGAACTAACCCATCACTATGAAAACTTACATACCTCAAGGATCAAACCCTTGAGGAAATTCCTCAAAGATAGCAAGAACTCTTGAATGCTTGAAGTTTTTCTCCCTTTTCTCCTCTTGAAATTTTCCCTAACCTTCCAAACATTTTTAGACTTTAGCGTAAACTGATTTTAATCAGCTTTGACCCCTAATTGGGTAAAAAAACATGTCGGGCTAAGGAAAGACCTAAATACCCCTTCTTAAAATGGATGAAATGCCTTAACAAGACAGGTTGTACTCAAATGGGCATATCTCCCTCATCCAAACTCAGAATTTAGAAAACTCGGTGGCGTTTGAAAGAGGCCTCAAAGGTCTTTCATTTGATATCTTATGGGCCACTAACTCATCATGTACTGAAAGTTATGATTATTTGAAGTTGACCCAAAACTCACAATCGAAGTGTAACTTGTACTAACCTCAATTCAGCTCTTTCCAATTTAGTTGTTTCTAAAATTATCTCTTTCTAAGACCAAGGTATTACAGTACTACAGATGATGGCATTGCCGTGTTGATTCTCTTAGTTGAGCACTCCAGCGCCAGTGATACATTCTCTTCGAGGTTGGTTCACAAGTTCTTGGATGAAATGATGTCGTTTTGGGCAACTAAAGGGAAGAGCATGACGTTTCCGAAATGCAAGAGTGTGGAGAACATGAAGTTGCTTGGTTCACAAAAGCAGCTCGTGTTTCCCGATGAAAGGAGAAAATTAAAATCCATTTATATGGCAATGACTTGGGTTGGTTAGTAATACTGCTTAATACTTTCTGTTTAAGAGATATGTCAAAAGTTGAAGCTTAAAATATGGAATGCTATAATGGTAAGAAAACATGGAGCACTTTTTTCCCATTTCATTTCTTGTCAATGTTAGTCCACTTTCATATGGTGTTAATAATGCATTGCGTGTTTTATGACCCTCATAACGATCATTATTTGCAGGTATGAATCATTAAGTATAGGATTGAAAAATTGTTGGAGTAAGTCTCAAATTTTTTCGAAACAGTTATTAAAGAAGTCTACCTTGAATAGTTGGTAAAATTCTTTTGAATTCACCTTTTTGGATCTAGACTAGCTTGCATCATTGCTCGGGGTCTTGAATGAATAATATCAATTGTCAAGATATGATATATCATTATAACACATATCATTCTTAATTAACTAAATTCGGTTGGACTTCAGTTGCTACATGGCATCTTTTGATATGTTTATCTGTCAAATCTATATTTACCGCTGGCAACAGAGAGAATGATTTACATTAAATATTTCAAAACCCATATATACTTTGCATCTTCGCCATTCAATACACTTCCATTTTCAACATAATTCAAGCTTTTTCTTTTCTTGTTGAGTACTTGTCCTTTTTTCTGCTCTTTCTCAACAATAGTTTTACTTATATGTGGTGAGTTCAAACACTACTTCACCAATTGAAAGATTAACTATCACCACTGGTGGAAATAATATTATTGTTTCCATTTGCTCCCCTCTAATGGTCCCTATCATCAAAGAAGTGTGACTAGTGTGACTATTGACGACAACTGATATCATTTTAAGGACCTAGAACTTCATCTGCCCTATCACACTCTTAATTTTAAGACTAAGAATCAATAAAATATTTGCATGTACATTTAGGCTTCCAGACCAACTCATTCCCTAAAAGATAGCTCAAAAGGAGGAGTATTGATCAAGCCTTTTAATGAGACCATCTATTTCATTAATCATCGATGTGAGACTTTTTCATTCTTTAAAACCCCTCTTAACGCCTAGGACGGGACAACTGGTGAATGGACAATTTAAATTTGGAAGCCTAACATTGGGCCTGGTGAAATGGATCCTGCTCTGATACTAGGCAAAATTATAGGCTTTGGACCTAAGTCACACACTAAAAACTAGCTCAAAGAGAGGAGGATTTCACTAACCTTACAAGAAGACCACTCATCTCATTAACTACCAATGTAAAAAAAAATTCATTCTTTAACGACCATGACAATCTAATGAATGATCGTCTGGTTGTGATATGTCTTGACCATATACAAAAATTACGGACTGATTACACTTGGGAGAAGCAGAGCATTCGAGTAGAGACCCCGAGTAAGAACGATAGAACATTTTATCAAACAGTTTTAACTCAATCTTCTTCCTTAATAGGTATTTATGTTAAGAATAATTTGGTCACTTGCAATCAAATAATATAATTCCTTTACATGAATAAAGCAGTGGGTGGAAGATTGATTCTTCAATCGCTTGAACAAGAAGGGCATTGTCATGCCCCGAGCCTACACCCTGGATGTGGCCGACACTCGAGAACCATTGTTGGCCCCAAGTGAACCCTTGGACTGGCTTAACTCATGGCGAAAGACCTAAAGCATAAAAACACAAAGATTCGATGCAACTTTAAACAACTGTCTCAAAATAAACTTAGAACGTTTAAGGACAAACATTCAATCTTGGCCAAAATGGCAACTCAAGTCTTAACATATGAAATACCAATGTAAAGACACAATGAACTACTAACTGTCTATGAAGCCTCTAAACTATGAGGGATATCGGGACAAAACCCCGATCATCCTAACATCCAAAATAATCTACTAAAGCAATAGCTAGGGAATCCTCCGGAAAGCAAGGAGGCTCACCAACTGAATCAGAGATGCTCAACTGGGTCAACGAGGCGCTGAATGCTTGTCACGACCCGATTTATCAAGTCATGATGGCACCTACTATAACCCACCAGCAGGTAAGCCAACCCGTAACCCGAAACAACAAGTAATGGGTCTGAGGGTCGAAATTAAACAAGAGTAGGCAAATAATAATATAAACAGGCAGAAGCAAACCAAAAACATATATACAAATAAAGATCCCTTCCAGAACCTGGAAGTCACTAGTACAGAGCTACTACAAAATGAGTACAAGTCCCAAAAGT
>JAJOOR010035342.1:0-18310 GCA_036250505.1 Solanum acaule | reverse complement strand
TTATGGGATACGGAGATTGCTACTAGAAACCCAAACTCCACTAGGTGAAGGCATCTATCTCATGGCACATACTTTGGGAAATCCGGAGTATACTAGGTAAGAGTTCCCATTTTGGTAGCCCGAACTCAGCTAAGTGGGAACCTCCATCTCATTTCAATATCCACTCGGTGCTAGGACTAAATCCCACAAGATAGTTATTAAGTCTCTACTTCCCCTCAAGTTTCATGAAAAGATGTCCTTGACAATATATCCAAGTTAATTCACTAAATAACTTTATAGACCATGCGTGAGCAACTAGCACCATCCATGTTCTAATTATAAAGGCTATTTAGACTTCGATTCAATTACGTGAGAAAAGCCTTTCAACCCTAGAACCATTACTAAGTGAGAACACCTTTCATATTAAATTTATTATGAGTTTATGGGAATAACCTTTCAATCAACCAATAATAACAACCTAATCATTAGCATTTCACTCTTTAGGTGTACTCAAAGTATTTACATAGATTCTATAAGAACATGCATACATTCATAATATATATCATGTGGGTAAACCTTCCACCATATTACTTTATACAATTCAACATACAACTTAGCTCCACTATCATGGCCCTACCATTCTTACCATTTACATATATTTCATAATCATGTATTATTCTCATTCTTTGTCCTTCTAGGATCAAAAGACAACATTCAAATAACACATCTAGAATTCAATACTTTAGATATGAATAATAACTCATAATTCAAGTAATTCAATTACTACATGCACAATTCTATAACATTCTCCTTACATCAATCAATACCCACACTTTGAGATCCAAATTGGAAAAATAGGGGAATTCATGGATTCTTGGGTAATTCAACATAAAACCATATAAAATCATCAATTTATCCATAATAAAACAAAGTTCAATCATTCAAAATGAATTTGAAAGGAATCCATGAGATTGAAGTCAAACCATAACTTTTGGGATTTCTTGCTTTGAAATTGGGGGGTTTGAAGGGGATCCATGGATGAAGAGCTACCATACCTTGGTGATGAATCCCCACAAAATTGAGAAGAAAACCCTTGCTCTCTAAAACCCTAGGCTCCAACTTCCTCCTCCTTCTCTTTCTTCTTCTTTATGTTCTAGTGAGAGAATTTTTGGAGAAGATGAACTTTTAGGAATTTATTTGGGTGTTGAGAATAAAATGACTTGTGTGGGTTGGTTTTTGACATAAAAAGGCTTATATAAGTGTATTAAAACTATACAGAATGAACGCACTTAATACTAACTTAAAAATGAATTACCTAACATAACCCCCACCGAGGGACCACG
Source organism: Solanum acaule (assembly GCA_036250505.1). Lineage (NCBI taxonomy): Eukaryota > Viridiplantae > Streptophyta > Magnoliopsida > Solanales > Solanaceae > Solanum > Solanum acaule. The sequence goes on along the minus strand of JAJOOR010035342.1, from coordinate 16,988 downwards.
CCCATGTTAACGAGCCGTCAAGGGTACCACGGCCCTTGAAGGTGATTGTGGTCTCTTGACTAGTAGCTAGGCTACCTCTACAAAACCCCCGACAAGGTGAAGGCAACCCCACGAGCCTTCCCACGAGCCCTGGTCTTCACCACTAGCCGTGAAGTGGCTCGTTAAAGTGAGCCAACCTTGGGGCAGCCTTGGTGAGCTACTGCTTCCCTACCATGGGTGGCACCATGAGTCGTGGTGGCCACCATGAATCGTGAAGGCTCTCGTGGTCTAAGGCAGTGCCTTGGCAGCTTGGGGCAGCCTTGGCTCTTGCCTTAGCCTTTACCCCATTTGCCTTGTCTCATGCCTTGACTTGTAGCCTTCTAACCTAGCCCTAGTTGGCATACTAACTACGGGGTGTTACAGGACCACACCTACGGTCTGTGGTCCACTACACGGGCCATGGGTGGCCGGCGTAGTTGGCTGCACTAGCATCTAGAAAGCTGCTAAATGCCTCTATTTGGATACGGGGCGCGCTATAGTATCTTTGGCGAGTACCAGCCTTGGTTTTCTTCAACTTCGTCAGCTTTTTTGTTCCTTTTTGCCTGTTAATTCCCTTGCCTTGCTCTCTTGCCTTTATTTCTGCAAATTAGCACTTTAACATCGGTTTAGAGTATAAAATATGCATTGAAGACACCAAAACTTTGAATATTAAGCCTAAATGAGTCGAAATCCCCGACACATCAACACCCCAACTTAAACTTTTGCTTGTCCTAAAGTAAAACACAAGATCAATCAGTTCAACAGAAATGTCTACAAATAGTGCAACTAGAGGCTCAACATGAATGCACCCGAGGTTAAAACTACCCATTCAATGTTCAAATGTGCACTGCATATTTTAAAATGTGACTAGTAATCATCAAATAGAAACCAAGCTGACAATGGGATGTCATCCATTGATCCTTGCATGTTAGATAGATGATTTTAGAAGAAATTTTGTGGAAATAATTGCTATATATTTGTGATGTGTTCCTATGTATTTGAGCATCAGATGTTGTTCATGTGCATCGCTTAAGGACAAGAAATGGTTCTAACTTTAGGGTATTGATGTGTCGTGATAGCACATTTGACACTAAAAATAAGGATTGATGCAAGAAATTGAGCTTGTTTGTATGGATATGATGGTTTCTGTTGATGTTTTCCAGGTGAAATACTTGGATGCAAATCATAGGAAAAAAGTTTTAAAATGAAGTAAAACAAGCTATACGAAATGTTGCATGGGTTGTGGTCCAGTAGACGAGTCGTCTTATGTCTCATGGAAGAGAAGCATTGACAAAAGTAGCTACCTTAGTGAAGCCTAAAGTCCAATTTTTAATAATCATGTAATTTCCCTAAGAATAGGATAAAGTAATAATTTGTTTTAATTAGGAGACTGTTCATTGATTGATGTGTTTAGTAACAATTTTAGAAAAGAAAATGGCAAGTCATTACAAAGGGGAAACCTCAAGTTCTTAAGACCATTCATGCTTTTTTCGAGGTAGGTGATGGTCATTTATTTTATTTTTTATGTTATACATGTTTGTCAGCTACTTCACTAGTATTGCATGCATGATATATGATTAGGGAAAGAGGAAAAGCCATGATTTGAAATGTTGAATGTTATTCATATTATGAAATGAATGTGTTTACCTGATGTACAAGATTGATTCTATTAATTGTGATTGTGATTGTGGAGTTTAGTTAATTAGTGGATCGGGTACCACACTGGTATATATTTATAAGAGGATCAGATGCCACACTGGTACAAATATTTGAGTGGATTGGATACCATGCCAATACATACTTACTAGTGGATTAGGTACCACGTCGGTACATAGTAACTAGTGAATCAGGTACCATGCTCGTATACTAACAGTTTCTTTGTGTGTTCCATGAGAGAACAAGAATGACTTGTTGTGTTGTGACTGTATATTTTTAGAGTTTATAACTGTAACACCCCGGAAAAATTTTGAGCTAAGACTCGAACCATTCTTCGTTGTGAATAGGATTTTAACGAGGAAATTAAATTTTCTTAACTGTTAAGGTCACTAGATGTAGCACCTTGAATTCAAAAAAGAACTAAAGAGAATTCATTCAACTTATTCGCAAGTTCTTTTAAGTTTTGGGTCAACTTCAAATGACCATAACTTTCAGTACATGACGAGTTATGTAGTTCATAAGATATAAAATTGAAGGTCTTTTGTATTATCTTTCCAATGCCATCGAGTTTTCTAAGTTTTGATTTCGGATGAGTGAGCTATGCCCATTTGAAGTCAGTTAGTCTAGTTAAGGAAAGTTACCCTTAATTATGAGGGGTATTTTTGTCGTTTCCTTACCCTTTCAGCTTAAAACGTTTTTAGTAAGGTTTTTGCAGTATTAACTGATTTGGGTCAATTTCATTATCCTAAATCACGCTTAAGGTTTTAGAAGAGAGTCCAAGAAGAGAAATGAGGATAAAAGACGAAAGGTTCAAGGCGTTCGTCGAGATTCTTGAGTTTTGTTGCAGATTTTCGCCAAGGGTTTGATCCCTAAGAAGTATGTATGTTTTTATAGTGTTGGGTTCATTCACCCACACACCAATCATGATTTACATATTCAAATTTATCCATAAAGATTGAAAGATTTAAGTTCTTGATCAATGTTCTTGAAGTGTTGCTTTTGTTCTTTAATTAGGATGGTTTTGATGAGTTCTTGAGATAACTCCTATGAATTTGAGGGTTGTTTTTTAGTAAATTATTGTGTAGTTATGTGGGGTATTCGAATCTAAGTTAGTTGGGAAGAATCATTCTATTCTAGGCAAATTAGGGCCAAAAATCGAAGAAGAAAATTCATCGAAGAGTTCAGGGTAGGGGCTGGGGCGGCGCACCCCAACTTCTCTAGGGGGCTGGGGTGGCACCTCAAAAGCACGCCACAAATGAGGTTCTGAAGCTTAAGGTATGGTGCCCCGCGCCACCAGTGTACCAGGGTCACCTTCCCCCCACTTTTTTTCCGTTGGTTGTCCCGTTTGATTTTCTTTAAAGTGTTCCTTCACTCCCTTATGATTCTAACTACCCTAAACTAAATTTAATCATCACGACAGCCTTCATATCATGAATTATAACTCTTAAATTCATAATGGAAATTCAAGAAAGAGTCAAGAGTAGACTTAAAGAAAGTCTTTGAGTTAAATTGTGAATCCTTTCAGATCAACTATCGATTTGAGCGATGTTTTAAGGAAGTAAGTATGAGGATGAGAAGAGTCGTACACATGAGTTCTATATTATTATTTAGACCATTGAGTCGAGTCATTCATGCCCATAAATTCTGCATGAAGTCCATAATTTGAGTATCTTTGAGAGGAGTAGTATCTTCAAGTTCTAAGTTCTTGAGTATTGAGTTCCTAATCCTTTTGAGATTATATTCCTAATTATGGGACTACAACATATTACCCATGAAGGTTCTTGAGTTGAGTTGTTCATGCCCATAATTCTGCATGAACCTTATGAGTTGAGTAGTATCATTGAGTCATTGTGTTCTGGAGTTGTAGAATTCCCATTATTGAGTTCTATACGTGGTTATTGAAAACCTTGAATTGAGTCATTTACATCCATAATTCGGCATGAACTACTCTATTTTGTGATGTCTTGTACAATCATTTATAATTTGTTTTAAAACTTGATTTCTTAAGTATGATGATGAATAAAGTTGAGTTAATTTTTCAGAATGAATATAAGGTAACTAAGTATTCCCAAGAGTAAATATATTTTACATTTAAAAGAGGAGGAAACTATAATTTCCAAAAGAGTTTAAGAGGAGTTTTAAGTACTATCTCTTTTTAATGATATCTTTTGAGTAATTATCTCAAACCAAAGGAAGTGAAAAGTTTTTAAACATATGAGCTAAGTTATATTATTGGAGTAGTATTGAGCACCGATATGGTGACGAGTTAGGATAACTCAAAGTCCTCATAAACCATGTAGCCAACTTGGGTAGAAAGGGTAATACTTTTAGATGATTCCTTATTTCCTTTTAAGCATAGCTTAGTGGATCCACTTAGTGAGTAGGTCTTATATCCTGGCTAAGTATAAGACAGTTCTGGCAGCATGGGCGAGATGTTGTATCTTCACATAGCTCATAGTGATGGTTGTCAAATAGAGAATCTCCCACACAGAGTTATTTTGTATTCTTACATACAAAAAAGGTTATTATTGTATTTTTACATAAAATTGAGGTATCATTGCATTCTTACATACAATTGAGTTATTATTGTATTTTTACATACAATTGAGTTGTTATCTATTGTTTTAAAAGATTTCCAAATATTGCATCTTTTATGGTTGCTTTAATCATGATATCTTGAGTAGAGCACCTTTGAGTTGAGTATCTTGAGTTGAGCACCTTTGAGTTGAGTATCTTGAGTTGAGTATCTTGAGTTGAGTATCTTTGAGTTGAGTATCTTGAGTTAAGTATCTTGAGTTGAGTATCCTTGAGTAGAGTATCTGGAGTTTAGTTGAACTATGTTTCATTGAGTTGAGTTGAACTATGTTTCCTTGAGTTGAGTTGAACTATGTTTCATTGAGTATAGTTGAACTATGTTTCCTTGAGTTGAGTTGAACTATGTTTCCTTGAGTTGAGTATCCTATTCTGGAGGAGAGATTGAGTTGAGTTGAGTGAGTTTGAGAAGAGGTAAGTATGTTTCTTTTATATGACTTCAAGCTTATGTTTATGCTTTAGAATTCCCCTTACATGCTCGTACATTCCATGTACTGACGTCATTTGGCATGCATCTTTTATGATGCAGATATAGGTATTTAGGGTCATCAATAGAAGCTTCATGGATACCACTTTCAGTCCTAGTTTGCTATGGTGAGCCTCCTTTCTTCCGGAGGGTTCCACTTTTATTTCCAATTTGGTAAGATGTCGTCGGTATTGTCCGGATATCCTTTTGTAATAATAGAGGCTTCATAGATAGACAAAGTTGAGTAGTTTTCAGTGTACCTTATTTGATTTGTTTTTACAAACTCAGAGTTTATCTATTGAGTATTATTCAGACTATTTTAAAGTAGAGTATTTGAGTTTATTGAATTTAATTCAGTTTTAAGCTTATGTATGCTTGAGTTAGTCTCCAGCTTGTAGTCAGCCAGGATGAGGGTTCACTTGGGGACCAGCAATGGTTCTGGAGTCCCCACCACGTCAAGGGTGTAGGCTCGGGTTGTGACAATAACTGCATAGGGTGGGAAGTAGGGGTCCGGGCTATGTTTTATTTTTGTTGTAATTGTATGTTATCTATTTTACAAAGTTGTTGTTACTTGTTCATATCGAATAAATATTTAACTAGCCAATGATCCTACTAGTACATTGTTATTTTGTATTGATATTTCACTTCTTGTTTTTCTTTGTCGATGGAGACGTACCATCACGTCTAGTTCAGCCTCAATTTCTCTCTTATATAATAAGAGAAAATATTTAGTTATAATATTATAAAATTAAGAGTAAAAATATATTGAAAATATCTCATGTATGTAAGTTTATTATCTGAATAATTATCAAATGTTTATTGAAACACATCTCAACTATCAGTTATTTAAATTTATTATTTGAAATTTTATTGTTTGAGTAGAAAAATAGGACAAGTTCAAATATAAATCTAAAAAGTTAAGACAATTTACATATTGTTTTAATTCTTCTATTAATATTTTACATGAAAAATTTATGATCATAGAATTTTAAAAGCTATACATATTCTTATTTAAAATAACTACATTTTTTTTGTTTTTAGGGTTTAACTAAAATGGGTTAGATAGTGAGTTATATAACATGTCAAGATTCAATCCAACCCAATTTTTACTCAGATTAATTGTTTTGCTTGATCTTTTAAAATAATTTAGTACCTAATAGAATTATTATTTTTCTTTATTATGGCTATATTTAATATATGAAATTGAAAAAAAAAATTGACAAGATTTTTCATGAGCAAATAACTTTTAATGAGTTGAAATGTGTTTGATAAAATGGGTTGAACTCATGAATGGGTGGGTAAATAATCTACCTAAACTGAAAAGGATTTGGCGGGTTGGTTTCGCCATGGGAGCACACCAGCAACGACTCAAAACGATCATTTGTAGCATTCTCCCAGAATTCAGAATTGTTTTATCTTGCTAACTACACAACCATGTAGATATGTCATAGATACAAAAATGTCCTTTAATCGTGTGGCCTTAAACAAGCCACCTATAAAACTAAGATTAAAATGTTGCCAATAGGATTAAAAAGGATCATTTTTTTATGCTGAGTAAAAAAAGTAATTCACTTTTTTTAAAACGGAGGGAGTAATAACGAAATAATGATAAATTTTCATTTCAATCTGCTTTCCAAATAAGACCATAATTTTTTTTAAATATATATGTATGTACAAATGCTGTATAAAAGAGGATTTAAGGGTGTAATATTGTTATTTTGTATTTTTATTTTGTGATAAGTTATCCCAAAAATAGTATTCCACCCACAAGTAAGGATAACTTATCCTTGCCATGATCATTAATTCAGGGATAACTTATCCCACACATTGTAACCAAAAAAAGAATTGAGGGGTACTAAAAATTATCCAAGAATTACTTTTTTGTTATCCATCAAACAAAACAACCTTTGAATAACTTAATTCAAACAAGTTCTTAACATAGATGTAAACAAAACTAGGTGGATTAAATTAGTGGAGGGATAGTTGACGTCGCAACATGGTCAATATATGTCAAACAGATTATTAAATATTCCTTGAAAGTCAAAGGTAAGAGTTAATATGCAATTATCCATAGTAATAACTATTATCAAAAACTCACACGTGCCAAATCATATGTTTCTTTTTCCTTCTAGTCCTCATCGCAACTATAACTTTTTTCTTCATCAGTTACTCAACTAATAGTTCTGCATCCACATTCACTTAAGATTCAACAAAGAAAAATATACACATAAGCTAACCTACTTCAATACGAGTAAATGTACTATAAAGAGTTCGTTAAAATATAACAATAATAACTTAAGCCTGCCACCACACTGTAACTTCCTCCTCCGTCAATTCCCCATCAACTAATCATTATGAGTCATTGTAAAATTCACAAAAACAAAACAAGCTCAAAAGATATAATATTGATATTTTACACTTATACAAGTGAATGTAGCACTTAATGGATCAAAATTATCCAAATTTCACTAAAATTGTAATAAATATATGTTTGAAGTCATAATTCATAAAGATAAGCTTCTTTTTCACATTAAAATAAGATGGTGAACATATATTGATGAGTAATTTATGATCATTCTTCCCCCATTATTAGACTAATATTGTTTCTCCTATCTTCCTTTTTTTCCTTTTAACTCTTCCTAATTACTGAAAATTAAATGGTGTATTACGTTAATTTAACAAAATTGAAACTTTTTAATTATAGGACACTTCCAAGACATCAAAATCTTCGATCATCAATGCAAGCAATTTTCACATGTCCTCCGGTGCCGGTGGATAATTAAGGTCGATATCAATGTGCTTACGCTTCGCACTACCCATAAAATCAATCACAGAAGAAGCACCGGTGATGGGAATAGTGCCACCACCACCACCACCTCCCTAAATGAACACCATCTTCTCCTTACAACACCATTAATTTAGCAGCAGAAAACCTGAAGCAGTCGGAGAAAGACGGAATTTAGGATTTTCAAACATAAAGTTACCTATACAATTGGTGGAGACACCAACAGAGGAGGTTGAGTAGCGCCTTGTAAGTTTGGAGTCATGGATCACTAAAGTGGATCAACCCGACCCGACCAGAAATTGTTATCTGTAAAAAAAAGATAAGTCTTAATTTTAAAATAAGGGTGGGAACAATTATTATGTAACTGCTCCAATGTACACAAACCTTTATTTTTAAATAGAGAAACGTTACGCTCGGGAGACAGAAGAAAGAAGAAAGAAAAAAATTAAACACTCTGAACACAATATTTTGCTAAGAAAAATACACTAACAAAAAGATATTTAATTTGTGAATCATTTACCTTATTTCCTTGAGATTCAAGTTTTGCTTGGAGTGATTCTTCAATGAAATGGATTTTGTCGATCTTCCAATGCAAAATATAAGGTACAGAATTCGTCGATTTCTTTCTATAGATCCTACAAATGGAATCAGAGCCAGGTTTCATTGTTCCCTGTTTGAATAATGATTGAAATTCTCTGGTTGAATGAAGTGAGAAATTTGAAATCTGATAATAAATATGTTTATTTTTGTCCATTAGGATCTAAGTTCTTTTGGTTACTCGATATTCCATCATGAGTAGGAAAAAGAGAAAAGATTTACTGACCTGAGTATTTTTGTTCTTCCTTGTGGTTCTTTCATGGAATTTTGTTGAGATACCTTTTATTGTTGTTTCACGGTTTTTTTTCATAAAAGTAATGGGAGAAGATGAGTAAAATTGCTAAAGAGTTATATTATCTATTGAAAAGAAATAGACTTTAAGTTGGATAAGGACTTGAAAAGGTCAAGTTCTATTTTTTTGTAAATAAATAAAAAATTGGAAGAGAGTTTAAGGGACAGAATCTTGTGCAAGCCATATTTTTTTTGTTAAGGATTTAAAAGGAATAATAAAATGGTCCCACAACTTTTTCCAATTGGAATGTGTTGACCTTTCCTTTTTTTGTTTTTGTTTTTTGTCCTTTTCTTTAAGGATTAAGGAGGAAAAAATATGGTCCCACAATTAAAATAAAAAAAAATAAAAAGAAAAGGGGAGTTTCTTTTTGACCTTTTCTATTAAGGATTAAAAAGAAAAATAAAATGGTCCAATTTTTTTTAATAAAGTACTTATACCATTTTCTTTGGAATCATAAAGTACTATTGTTTTTTTTTATGAAAAATAGACAATGGTTTTGTAGTATTTTTTTTTATGTTAACAAAGTATTTATTTTATTATTTACTTTAACATAAGATTTTTCAAGTGGTCAAATAAGATTGTGGTTGACTTTGAATATTTTTTAAGGCCATGAGTTATCTTTTTTACTTAATGAAGAATAGTGATCACTTGTTTTGACTAGATTATAATTTTAATTATGTGTATTAAAATTGGCGTTGATAAATTCTCTTAGTCCTTAAATTCCTAAAACAATTCATTGTCTCCTACGAGAAATTTGTGACATACATTGTTGCATTAAATGGTATTAACCATATTTCTGTTTTTCTTCCCATTTCAGATATGGCTGAACGGGAACATGCTCAAATTACTCCAAGTGAGAATTCTCAATGTCGAGAAAATGGACAAGGTAGAAGAGCAAGCCGTTGTAAGATATGTTTCCGAGGGAGGGAAATCATACAGATTGGTGTCCCAAGGGCGACACAAAATCTGTCAAGGAACCAAAGGGTCATTCGAAGGGAAAAAGAGAAAATTTAAAGAGTTTGAGTCATTGAAGATGTCCCCTAATATTTTAGCACGTAATTTTATTAATCTTTTTTTAATAAAATGGGCTAAACTGGCTGATTATCAGGAAATTTCAAATTTGAAAGCCTTAGCTTATTTAACAGACGCACTCCGTGAACTTTGGGGTAGTAGATTGACTGATGTTTATCATGCCATTTGGCCCAGTCAACCTTTTATGGTTTACATTTGTTGTCTTGAAGAGTTGTGGGAGGATTTTAGTCTTTGAATTACTTGTAAATTTTTATTGCTTATTTGTTTTTCAAAATATGAATTATGTAGTTTGTTTTTTTCTCAAATTATGTTATTAGACGTAAAGATCCTTGTTATCAAAGTCTTCAATATATTAATTATACACATTAAGAAATTAGATTTGAATTTTGATTAAATATTTTGTTTGTAGATGATGACTGGATGGATGCATAAGTGTCTGTTCGATTTTACATTAAATATGAAATTTTTATGAGAATTAATTTGCTTCAATGTATATTTAGTATGCATAATCGATTAATATTCTTACCTAATTTTATGTCAATAACAGACATAACATCAAAAACTATCATTGCTGACTTAAACAAAGGTGAAAAACTTAACAGTGATAATTACGACATCTGAAGTCATAAAATATGGTATGTACTGGAGGAGCAAAATTCTTTGGAAAGTATAAATCATGTTTTGAATCAACCAGAAGAGGGTAATATTGCACAACACATAAGGGATATTGAAGCTTAAAAAGCTTGGAAAAAGGCTAACTCCACTACACGTGGAATAATAGTTAGTTCTGTATTTGATGACCTCATACATGAACGTGAGGAATTCCCTACTGCTCATGCTATGTGGGCACATCTGCGAGGAACGTATGGGGGTACGTCAGTAACCCATCTTTGACAGTTGACTATCAAATTTAACCCTTACAAAAAGCGTCATGATCAAAATATCAAACAACACCTTAGGGTGATGTCAAACATGATAGCTCAACTCAAGAGTGATGGCCATGTTCTTTCAGATGAGCAACAAGTTCAGGCAGTGATTCGGTCTCTTCCCAATAATTGGGAACATTTAAAGGTTAACTTGACCCATAATGATAGCATTAAAACCTTTTTCGATGTTGCATGTCATGTTCAACTTGAAGATGAGTGCCTTGGTGCTGCTAAGGCTGCTTCTAATGCCTTTGTGGCAGAGTAAAGTGGTACAAAATCTTCAGGGTTCAAGCGCAAGAAAAATTGGAAAAGAAATGGGAAAGACAAAGAGACTGGAGAAGGACCCTCTAAGAAAAAGAAGAATTCAAATTCCAAGAAAGGAAAATGGTTTTTCAAGAAGAAAGACGAGTAAAATGAAGTGCTACAATTGCCAAGAATTGGGGCATTTTGCTCGTGAATGTACCAAGCCCTAAAAGGTAGCATTTCTAAATGCATCTCCAAGTGTTACATATGTTTCTAGCACTTCTTTATTAACTGAATCTTATCCTATGTGGATTGTAGACTCATGATCCACCGACCACGTGAGTCAAGATAGAGAGGCGTTTGTGGAGTTTCGTGGATTTTCATCTAAATCAAGGTGGATCTACGTAGGAAATAATGTTAGGCTTGAAGTCAAAGGTATAGGCACTTTCAAAGTGGACTTGTGTGGTGGTCATTCCTTGATGTTGCATGATGTCCTATATGCTCCAGAGATTTGACGAAATGTAGTATTTGTGTCTATTCTTTTAGACGTTAGTTTTGATTTGTTTTTTAGTCGTAATGGTGTTAGAATAACTCTATATAATGTTTTATATGATTTTGGACTACGTTATGATCGTTTTATCATTTCAGATTGTAATCCTTCGACTTATGAATATTATGTTGACCGTTGTGTAATGGCATGTTATTAGATTAGGTCACATAGGGGAAAGATCGAATGAATAGGTTGGCAAAAGAAGGACATTTAGGTTCTGTCACCAAAATTGAAATGCCAACTTGTGAAAATTGTCTTGCTGGAAAGATTACGTGTAAACCATTTGGGAAGGCTAAGAGAGTTGAGTTCCCACTTTAGGTTATTCATTGTGATATTTGTGGTCCAATGAATGTAAGGGCAAGGTCTGGTGCTACATACTTCATTACATTTATGGATGATTCCATGCGCTTTGGTTATGTCTATTTCATTTCTCATAAATCTGAAGCTCTTGAGTGCTTTAAAAGATATATCAATGAAGTTGAAAATCAATAAGATAAAAGCATAAAAGCTTTAAGAACTGATCGAGGACGTGAATATTTGTCCAAACAATTTGAAGAATTATTTACTGAAAAGGGTATTATCAGATATTTAACTACTCCTTATACACCTCAACAAAATGGTGTAACTGAAAGAAGGAATAGAACATTATTAGACATGACAAGGTCAATGATGGCGCATGCAAATTTGTCTATCTCTTTCTGAGGAGATGAATTATTGACTGCGGCTTACATATCAAAAAAATTGCCTTCTAAATTAGTGTCTTCCACTCCTTATGAACTTTGGACTGGTCATAAAACAAACATGAATGATCTACGACCGTGGGGTTGTGCAGCATACATTAAAGATCGTTTTGGTGAGTTTGGTAAACTAAATCCAAAAGGAAATAAATGTATCTTTATAAGGTACTCTAAAAGCTCCAAAGGGTGTGTGCTCATCGATGAACTGGAGGATGGAAATATTGCTGAAATTGTATCACAAGATGTCAGATTTTTGGAAAATAATTTTCCCAAAAAGGGTGAAATAGATGAAGTTGACCCTCTGTATGAAATGTTGAATTCAGAAGATCAGATAATGTTGTCAAACATACTTGATAATTCAATGTATCAAGAAATGATTCTTGGTCCTAGTGGGAGTTATGAATCCCATAATCCTATAGAGGAATCTGAACTTCAAATACGTAAGAGTACAAGAAAAGGTGTACCTAAACGTTCTTATGAGATTGAGGAATATGTTTTTTGGTATCTCATACAGAATTGGATGAACCTAATACCGTAACAAAGGCCTTATCGGGCCATGAAAGGGATGAATGGTTAAAAGCGTGAAAGAAGAATCAGAGTCTTTGAAAACCAACAAATTTTGGGATCTAGTTGACCTTCCTAAGGAACGTAAAGCTATTGGGAATACATGGATTCTTAAAGTTAAACGTAAATCGGATGGGTCAATAGAAAAACACAAAGCACGATTGGTTGCAAAAGGTTTTACTCAAGAAGTTGGAATAGACTATGAGGAAACTTTTTCACCAGTTGTGAAGTTTACATCCATACGATTACTTTTGGCTATTGTTGCACGTTTAGATCTAGAATTACACGAAATGGATGTGAAGACCACTTTTTTCAATGGAGAATTAAACGAAGAAGTCTACATGGAACAGCCAGTTGGTTTCATTGTTAAAGGTCAAGAAAAAAAGTATGTAAATTGAAAAGATCAATTTATGGCCTAAAGCAATCTTCAAGGCAGTGGTATCATCGATTTCATAAGTAGGTGATGTCATTTGATTTCACCATGATCGATGAAGACCATTGCATCTATGTGAAAAAGTTCAATGGAAATTTTGTAATTCTTTCTCTTTACGTAGATGATATTTTATCAGCTAGAAAAAATTTGGAATATGTGAAAACTGTCAAGTCATGGCTTTCAAAATCATTTGATATGAAAGATATGGGTGAAGCAGACTATATATTTGGTGTTAAGATCCAAAGAGATCGTTCCAAGAAATTTTTGAGTTTATCTCAAGAAACATATATAAAGAAAGTATTGGAACATTTTCGAATGAATAGTTGTAAATCCATGGATACTCCTGTAGCAAGAGGTGAAACTTTAAGCCTTCAAATGTGTCCAAAGACTGAAAAACAAAAGAAAGACATGTCTCGAATTCCTTATTCTAGTGCTGTTGGGAGTCTGATCTATGCTATGATGTGTACTCGCCCAGACATTTGTTATGCGATGAGTCTAGTTAGCAGGTATCAATCCAATTCTGGAAGAGATCAATGAAAAGCAGTAAAGAGAATATTCTAATACCTGAAGGGAACTGCAGATCATACACTGTGTCATAGTGGATCTGATTTATTCATAAGATGTTATATAGATGATGATTGGGCTGGTGACCGGGATGATAGAAAATCAACATTCGGTTATGCTTTCTTACTAAATGGTGGTGCTCTTTCATGAAATAGTAAGAAGCAAACTTGCACAGCTCTTTCAACCATGGAATCTGAATTTGTGGCTTGTGCGTCTGCAATACGAGAAGTTGTTTGGTTAAAGAGATTATTTGGGCTCCATGATTCTATATTGTGATAGTCAAGCGGCTATCGCGTACATGAAGGATCCTAAGTATCATAGCAAGACCAAACACATAGACATCAAGTATAACTTTATGAGAGACGTAGTGGCAAGTGGAGAAATAACTCTACAATACAAACCTACACGTGAAATGATAGTTGATCCTTTTATGAAGGCCATCTCTAGAGACTTATTTGAAAAACATGTTAAGGCTCTAGGTTTGCATAGAATAAGATGATATTTTAGTATTGTAAAATAACTGATTTGTTGTAATATTCTCTCCTATATAATGCCATTGAATTTATGTTCAAATATAAAATGCATGTGATATTTTTTAAGAAATAAAGTGTGTCGAACAAGTCACGAGATTGGCTCTCTCACACGAGCAATCACCTCTTACGTCGAGAAACGTGAAGAGATGAGTTTTACCACAATATTATGACTTGTTTTATGGGCCAGACAAATGTTTCTCTAAGAAAATAAATTTAAGTGTCACTGAAGAGAGAAACTAGGGTTAAACACTTGAAGGTAATTAGACCAAGGTCTATATGATGTTGGATAATCGAAATCTAGTATAAGGTGAAAACATCGTAACACGTGTTTCATACCACGTGTGTCAAGCGATCAATGGGTCAATGAAAGAATATTCCTTGCTTCTTCATTGTGTGAGACCTAGAAAAGTTAAAATGACTTTTCAATGAAATACCCTTTGACCTTTTGTTGTTTCTTGAAGTTTCAATCAATGTTGCTACTTTAGCATGTTACTAATAGCCATGAATGATTTGGCAATGCAGTGCATATGTAGCAAAGCAGTTGAATAAGAGCAGATAGATTCGAGTAGAAAGGAAGACAATTAAATGAATAATAAACTTATATACACAAACCGGCTATTGCACTAACCATATTGGTATTGAGTGTAATTGTGTGTATAAAGTTAAATATGAACTCGAGTTAATTTCCTTGAAAGGATGAGGGATCAAATAAGTAACTATTGAAGTAGTGAATAATGTCTAGGGTATTGTGAGTAATAGTATTCTTAGATAAGTAGTGAATTCCTTCCACATGTGTCACGACCCAAGGGTACACCCTAGGTGTAACATGGCATACTTGACCCCGAAGGGGTCTCATAAATCCCTTAGCACATCATAACATAAGATAATAGAAAAGTACAGAAATTTTAAAAACTTTTATCCATAAAATCGAAAACTTTTCATAAAAGGAAGCGGAAGTCTTTACTACACTTTTGTCTCAAACCATCTAATACAACTTTGAAAAAAACTCTTGGGACATAGCCCATACAATAGTGTCAACATGAAATGAAAGACATAAAGGAAATTGTGGGTTTTGTCCTCGTAGCTATGAGGACTCACCAAAATCTTCAACTCCTTTGCTCCTTAGAAACCCATCTCCAAGAATGGAACTCAATCTCCAAACCCTACATTTGATGAGAATGTAGGCAAAGTATGGATTAGTACAAAATGTACTAAATATGTTAGCTAGCATAATATCATAAGAGCATATCATAAGGGTTAGTCAACATGAGACATAATCCAATACTTCATGAAACATCAACTATAAGCATAAAAGACAATATCATAATCACAAGTGAAGTCTCCAACATAAGCATCATATAAGCATTATTCAACTCTTAGTCATTCACATCATAAAGGACTATTCTCAAGTAACCTCAAGGCATACTTGTGCAATGCATGAATAGCATCCCATAATACCGTCCAAGCTAAGTACCCCTTTTTGGTCATCTTAATCATAGTCTATATGCATGGTAAAATCTTAGGCTTTCACTCTATAAGATTATTATACCCTTAAGTAACCCCGAAGCATACTTGTGCAATGCATGAATAGCATCCTATAATACTATCCACACTAAACGTAACCTTGAAGTCACCATATGTATACTTATACTTCCCTTCGTCTCATTCTTAGCTTACTTCATATAGACAAGGGAACTATCACCTTTAGTCAATCATATCACGGAAGGCAACTATAGCAATAATCCATCAAAACATACATCACATAAGAGAACACTTTCTTGAATACCTTTAAGTCATACTTGCACAATGCATGAATAGCATCCCATAATACTATCCATGCTAAGTACTACTTTTAGGTCCTCATACTAATACTTCTTAATTTGGAACATGGTTTCTCTCTTTAAACCTTTAAACACTATGAGGTACTTCCTTAAGTACATCTTAGTTCATTATTAGGTAAACCCTATGAGATACTTCCTTTAAGCATGTCTAGATTCATTATTAAGATGGACCCTATGAGATACTTCCTTAAGAATGTTTAATTCCATTAATGCTTTTGAACACTATGAGATACTTCTTCAAGCATGTCTTAGTTCTTTGGATATGGAGATTGCTACTAGAAACCTTAATTCAACTATGTGAAGGCTTCCATCTCATGAGACCTAACTTTGGGAAAACCCACACTCTACTACGTAAGAGTTCCCCTTTTACCTTGGATAGTCCTCACATCAACTAGGTGTGGTTCTCCTTTCAACTTGGGGCCCGAACCCTCTCTTGTGTGACACTCCATCTCATTGTCAATATCCACTTGGGGCCAAGCATACACCCCAAGATTTCACTATTAAGCCTTGCTTAACATTCATGTCTCATGGAAGGAAGTCCTTGACAACAA
Organism: Solanum acaule; assembly: GCA_036250505.1. Lineage (NCBI taxonomy): Eukaryota > Viridiplantae > Streptophyta > Magnoliopsida > Solanales > Solanaceae > Solanum > Solanum acaule. The sequence goes on along the minus strand of JAJOOR010035342.1, from coordinate 608 downwards.
ATCCATGTTCAAGTGATTCTATCACTTTATACTTTCAAGCATTTACAAGATAGGTTAGGTGAGTATAAGCCTTTTACCACAATTCTACCTATTAGACATCTATTCATCACATTAACTGTACTCTCAAAGCCCTAGTGATTCCACATTCATGACTGCAAGCCTTACTCTCAAAGCTTTACTTTATTCTCTCATCATTCACATCTAGATCATAAGACATTTAATCACATTCTTCATTATTAAGTGATTTTAGTCATAATTCATCATGTAAGTTCAATCTCAAGCCTTACTAATCAAGACCCATCATATTCACAGTTTTTCTAGTTCAATTCATGTATATATGTAACGACCCGGAAAATGATAGAGTGAAACTAGAGCCTCACATGTGAGTTTGGAGTCGAGAACTTAATGAAATGGTTATAATTGAATTTGACCCAAAAAGTTCTTAAAATGTGCTTCGGAACTTACCGGACACTTGTTTAGCTGTATATAAAAAGATCCGTTTCGTTTTTCGAAAATCCGACTTCATATTCTTGTTTAGGGGATCAAATTGAGTGGGAAATGGGTCTAACCCAAATTTTAGAGCAACCGTATCAAAATCCGAAATTTCC
>JAJOOR010035341.1:0-11178 GCA_036250505.1 Solanum acaule | reverse complement strand
AGCCCTCTCTCGTTGTTGTTCCCGGACCACCAGAAGCAGTACTGAACCGGAGCCACATAGAGTTAGGGTCACCCGCCCTAAGCAAGATCGGTTCAGCAGGCCAATTCACGCATCTTCCGCAGAGTACCAGCGCCAGCCCTATGAGCTAACTTTCCAGGACCTTAGCGTACGATCTGGGCTGTTTCCCCAAACTCCTAATTTTGACTCCGTATCTGATCACAACAACTTTTTTATTATTATCATCTTCAATTTCAGAAATTTAATAAAACATGTCAATTGGTATCTTATTCTTTCGTATTTCTCGATTTCAGTTGCTATACTAAACATTTTAATATGTCATATTGTTTTTTTTTTTTTTACGTTCTGCAATAATTATTATATCCTCAATAACATGTTCTCATCGTTATCAACAGCAGTCCAACTAATTGCTCAAATACTTCTCAAATTACTATCCACCTACCAAAATAGACAACATCAAAATAACGCGAGTTTAATTTAAATCTCATACTAAGTGCGTAAACTGAATTCCGTTCCATTTTATTTTTTTGAGCACTTACCGAGACTAATGAATTGGTGTTCTTATCATAATATAACAGAATTTGTCAAATTATGCCGCTTAGTGGCATAAGTTCAGTTCGTAATGTCGTTAAAGACACAACTCAGTTCCATCAATAGAAGCATAAAGTTCAATTTCAGAATCCCCAAGTTATGCCGTAAGATATAACTTAATTCCTATAAAACATATAACTAAAAAACGTAAAAATTCTCTAAACTTATGCTAAAAAAAAAAAGTTCTCTAAAATGCCGTTGTAGCACTAGAAACTCCGTTCTCTCATAGAAACGATCACTAGAATTTGAGTTTGAACCCTGACAACAAAAAAAAAACTTTTGGTAAGGAATAACAATTACGGAATAAAATAATTTTGTGTTTATTCATGTTTGATTATACTATCTCCGACCACTTTTAATTGTCATGCTGTACTTATCGAAAGTCAATTTGACTAATTTTTAAAGTTAAATTAGATTATAGTAATTTGATATTTTAAACAAAAAATTAGATATTCAAAAATTATACGAAAAGTATTATAAATTGCAATTTCTTGCATATCAATATGATGAAAAAATGCATTCTAAAATATTAGTCAAAGTCCTTATCATCTGACTCTAAAAATAAAAATTATGACAATTAAAAGTGGACGAGGAATTACAAAAAGTATGTTCTTTTTTTGGTAGATGGTTAAAAATGGTACACATTTGGAGTCTCCATGAACACACAATATAGCAACCCAATCTAAAGAAAGGGGCCCAATCCAATCATCCAATTAGTTATCTGAAGAACAATAATTAAAGCTGTTGTCTTTAAAGCGCGCAATCGATTTTTTTTAAAGATATTCTCAAATCTCAAATAATGAAAAACGTGAAAAATAATCTTTTTTTTTTTTTTGCTATTATATGCGACACATTTAAAAAGTAATCGTTTACGTATCAGTTTATATTTGTGTCTCTCCCACTATAAAATATTTCAGACACAAGTGACGACATTTTAACATGTGAATGACTAAAAAATTGAAATTTAAATTGTGTTAGATGGATTTGTTAGATTTTAAATTTGTACTTATTCACTCCTAGTTTTGTACACTCTTAGGACGATATTTATTAAGAAGGTTATACACCAAATTGTTGTTAGGGAATACTACTGAGAAGCTGATTTCTATTTTTCATGTGTGAGTTATTGCTACACATCCCAATTCCTCAGTAATTATTGTTCAGCCTTGTATTGATTCAGGTTCTCTTTCATGTGATGATCCTAAAAATGGGATCTTAAAAATGATAGTATTAATATCTCCACCAAATTTAGAATAATTTTGCAGTGCTACTTTAATGAACGAGCCACCCCACATTGACACAAGGCATCCAGCTACCCTCTTACCATCATTAAGTTATATCTTAAAGTTATCCGCATAATTCATTTAAACACTTCAACTAAGACTTGTATCTATTGAACACTTTTCTTGTTCAAAATGAGTATCTATTGAACACTTTTCGCTGACATGGCAAAGAGAGTGCAACACACATACATAGGAGAGCCTGTGAAGGGGCAATTTTTAGCTAAATTTTTTTTTTAAAAAAAAAATCTCTTTCTTTTTCTTTCTTCTTTAGCCATATCACTTTTCCCCGAACACCACCCATTTCCGGCGACATCGCCCCTATCGCCATCCACCCTTCTCTTCTCTCTCTTTTCATTAGCCATCTCTTCCTTCCCTTACCATCATTGTTTTCATCTAAAACCCTGTAACAATCAATGATTTTTAATATAGCTTTTTGCCATTTTTGTACCTTCTTCTTCTTTCTTAACTTTGCCACAATTCATCATCATATATTAAAATCGATTATACATATATCTAGTTAGATCTTTGAATCAAATTTAAGAACTGTAATTTCTGGTGAAATTTTATTTTTTCCCACAAGGTTCGTTTCCGACATAAACTTATGTCAATGTAATCCAACAATAAACAATCACATCAATTAATTAAATTGATAGTTAAAAGAAACGAAGAGTTCTCAAATTCAAAAAATATCAATTATGAAATTTAGAAAAATATTTTAGATAACACCATTTTTTCCAATCATGGAGATAGGAATTCATAATTATAACATTAGTCATATTCCTTGTACCAAAACCGGATGAAGAGAAGAAGATTATAGTTGAAAAAATAGATTGAGGGAGGGTTGTGTGTCGGGGATGTTACGGTTTGGATCTAACAGGAGAGAAAAAGGAGGGGTTGCCATGGGTGGGTGAGTGGGGTTTTTAGAATATTCTTTATTAAAAAAAAATTTAGTTAATTAAATAGACTAAAATAGTAAAAAAGTTTAGAATTTCATTTTTTAAATAAATTTTTGGACTCAAATGCCACATGTCATCATTTAATTCATCAATTTGGCATGTCACTGTCACGGCAAGTGTAGTACACACATCTCATATTTTTGGCTGATTGTCAAATATGTATCAATTTTAAGGGGTACAGGTGTTCAATAGGTACAAACATTAGTTGAAGTGTTTAAATGAATTATGCGGACAATTTTAAGGGGCCACAAATGATTTAAGCTTTTTAATTTTGATAATTAAAGGAATGGGTAACCACCATGAATGATGGTTTGAACAACTTCTAGCACAATTCATCCTCCATAAATCGTTTTTTCTTTTTTTGGAATTTTTGGTCTATTTTATTGTCCTTTGGCACCAGACCAGAATAATGAATTATCAGGGAACAGGTGGTCTGGAAATTGGAAGACATCAAATCAAGTTGCAGACTCAATGAGCCGTTGGTAATCCTATATTCACACAGAAATTATCAAACATATAAATATATATAAGTAGTGTTGGGGATTCAAATGGCATACATCAAACAATAATTTTTTTACTTTATTTTGTCTTGATCTTTCTGTTTGGTGTTTGTATAATTGTATCTTGAGTTTTGAATTTGTTGCAATCTCTATACATGAATGAATGAATGAAAGGGTTATCCATCTAGATTGTCTATTGTAGAGTTCATAACAAATCTGAGCTATGCATCTAAGTAAAATCAAGCCTTCAAAGAAAGAGATTGAAATTTCTCAAATTAAGAGGATAGCATTCGAGAGAGTAACATTGATGTGCACTTTCACAATAAAGACAAATCACTTGCTATTTCAAATTGTCATCGATCAATTAGCTATCTTCACAATAAAAAGAACAATTACTCTGCTTCTTCTATCAAACGGACTCTATGACAATGAAATGATGCACTTCTGCAAGAAATTAAACTCGACAGTTTAATTTAGGTAACATATCATCAATTAGCCATCTTGCTATCCAACGGTATGCATTTTGTGTCAAATGAACTCCATCCCAACTGATGTGAGTACTCGAATCAACACACACTGGAACTCTTGGAGCACCGCATCTTCTATGTACGTCATAATTATATTCTCCACCTATTCCACAACATGCTTTTTGCAAGGAGTTGTTGTCGAATCCTGAAAATGTAGTACAAGAAAGTTGGTAAGTGCATATGGTTTTCTTCCCCTTTCCATTGATGTAAAGAATATATGTAGTAATTCGACCTTCAAAATAGGAAAACCATATCTTTTTAGAACTTACCAAGACTGCCAGCATTTTGTAGAAGCCACAGAAAGGCGTTGTAGTAGTCACCATAAATCAGTGTAATGTTTGGGTAATCTTTCTTCAACTCATCAATGGCTTGTTGCAAATTACGATTGAAGAATATTGCAAAGTTATTTAAGTCTTTCAAGCAATGGTACTCATCATAGGCAGTTGAGATGTTGGTCATGAATTTTGTTAGGAAAATTGGGTGACAACCTATTGGGAAGTTGCCTGGAACTATAATTTGAGTAGCCCCAAAACCGATGACCCTCTGAAAAAAAAAATTGATCACTAGAAAACAAATTTCAATCAAATAAAAGAAGTAATCAAGAAGGAAAAGGTAAATAGAAGCGTACAAACAATCCCCCACCTCAAAATTGAGAAGTGTATTTCACTATTATATGGTTTTCTTAATGATGGAACTCTAAAGAAGACGATCTTTAAATTGCTTATATACTCAACGAAGATAACTAGTACTATTACTAGCAAGTGTGACATACTTGGTATTCATAATGATGGGGTTTGGATTTAATTAGTAGGATATTACAAAGACTTTCAGATTGAGATAAGTGACTAGAGAAAGAGAGGGGATTAACACAACATACATAACAAGCAAACCTATATATCCTTGATTATACTTTAAGAATTTAAGTTATATGCATTTACCAGCAAACAATGTATTTACAGAATGAACAAAAAAGATCTTAAACCACAATCACAATCTTTTGAGTGCACACAAAGGTGTTACCCCTACAATAGCTTGCAAATCATACTGAAGAGATAAACTGCATTAGGCAAATTTGGTGCGACGAGCTCGACCTTTAAGGCCATTGTATGCAAGTGGTTTCGAACTTGAAATCTCCATTATGGAAGTCGCAAGCCAAACCATCTGAGCAAGGGGTTTCAAACTTAAGACATCGGGGACAAAAGAAAAATCTTATTATTTCTTCAACAAATTCAGATCTGTAGTGGACTCTGAGTAGGAAGTCACCATTACTCACGAGGCCACCAACTCCCCACCTACCATTCGCAATTGTGACAACTGACAAGGGCTATTTAAATTTTGAAGATTAAAGGAATAAACTCACTTTAACGCCATGAATGATGGTCTGAACAATTTCTGGCACCATTCTTCGTGATTCGTCCATGGTTTTACCTTGTAATAAGCCATAAATGAATTCTTAAAACCATTCTAATCATATCGGTTTCTCTTTGGTATCTGTATGGTTCGGTTAATTTTCATTTTTTTTTACTTTTAAAATATCACCTCAAAATATACTACTATTAAATATTTCTTTCGCAAATATGTTCTTTAAGAAGCACTTTAATTAATTCTTCACCAAGAAGACAAGAATGAAAAACTTTATTGTTGTATGTTTCATCTTAAATATTTAATAGGAGTGTTTGCATGGGATTTGTTGTATTGTTTGATAGAGTATCTATTACAGTGTCTTTTAATTTTAAACATAATTAAGTAAAAGCTAATTAAAGAGCAGTGTCTCAAAGTCGTCCAGTCACCACAGAACTAGGTTATATTTATATTTGAAAAATGTTATAAAACATATTTATATATTAAATTTAACACATTGTTAATTTACAAAATATATTTACGTAAGGTTATTCGGTACGGTTCGGTTCGAATTTTTTTTGACTTTTTTTCATAAATTAAAATAATCATCACAATTGGTCGGAACGATTATACACTTGAATAAAAATTTACGATTCTATTAAAAAAATAACATATATAAATCAATTAGATTCGATTGATTTTTTATATTTTTTTAACACCCTCAATAGAGAGGAGGATAAGAATGGCAGGACCACGTACATGACATTAAAAAAAAAATTCTCAGCTAAATATAGCAAGTCGATCGGACAACAATCGTTACCTTTTGTGTACCTCAGAAAATGATTCATGCATCAGTAATTGATTCTGCTTATTTAAATGAGACGTACTTGTTGAGAACTAGCTAATTTAATGCCAGTATACCATAAGACCTATTCTCTTTCAATTTGTAAATACTAGTAATGTAAAATAATTGTTATTGTTGTTATCGTTATTGTTCTTGTTATTGTTATTGTTATTATTATTTTTATTATTATTGTTTTTTTTAATTATTATTATTATTGTTATTGTTATTGTTATTGTTATTTTTTGTTATTGTTATTGTTATTATTATTCTTGTATTATTATTTTTATTATTGTTGTTGTTGTTGATTAAACCACACAAATTAATGAATTCCTTGATTACATCCAATCAAGTTGCACATTTTAGGCCTTATTTGTTTGCATTTAATAAAGGTCTAAATTCAGCTCATTAAGAGTCTATTTGACATTGCTGTCAATGGCGAATCCAGAAATCTTATATTATGGGTGCTCAACTATTTTTAGCTCAAAAATTGCTACATATAATGGGTGCTCAGTTAATATATTTCAATACATTTCTAAATTTTGTACATAAATAAGAATGTTGACACAAAAGGTAGTGGGTGCTTAAGCACCCATAAGTGACTACATAGGTCCGCCACTGATTGCTGCTAAAAATTGCTTATTTTCATAAGCAATTTTTTAAAATAGCTTTTCAGAAAAGTGTTTTTGAAAAAAAAAACAATGTGTGTTTGACTAATTCATTTGAAAAGTGCTTATAAGCAAATTGTGTTTGACTAATCTTTTTTAAAAAGTGCTTTTGAGAGTTAAATTACGATTAAGGGCAAGTATTAATGTACTTTTAATATTAAGATTATTTTACATAGAGAAACTAGTTTAAATATCTATTACAAAAAAAATAAATTAATATTTTATTTTTTTTACATTAAAATGTTTATATTCAAATTTTCAATCAATATTATACATTTTTTGAAGGGTTGAAATCTTTGATTGTTATTTTTCTTCTAATCTTACAAAAATATTGTTGTTACATTCTTCTTGTTTTCTAATTTTGTAAAGTAATACGTAAAATAATAAATAAAATTAATAATACGGAAATGTAACATGAAATATATAATTTATATATAAAAATAGAAAATAAAATTATTAAATAAAACTTAACCAAACATATGAGATATGTTAATTAATTAATGATATATATATATATATATTGAAAAAATAATATTCTACTTTTGTTTATGCTTTTTTAGAGAAGCAGAATATTTTACCTTCTTCCCAACAGCAAAAAAACTACTTCTGCTTTTATTTAAAAGTTGTTTTATAGGTTTGCCGAACACCTATTTTATTTTAAAAAGTAATTTTTTTCTCAAAATAAGTGTTTCTAGGCTCCCAATAACAATGTCAAACAAGCTCTAAGTGTGTTTATTGTTTTTTAGATCTGAATCTTAATCATTCAGATTCAACTCATTAAGTTCATTTGTTTTTTTTTTTTAAAGCTTCTTAATAGATCTGAAAATATCTGAATGATTCTGTAAGAGAGTCTTAACAACATTCAAACTTATTTAATAAGTCATAAAAAATCACGTCGTCTCTCTCTCTTTGCACACAACTTTTCTTCTCTCTTGCTACCTACTTTCTTCCTCTCTTTTCTCAATCAAACACTTTTTTTTCTTGAACATGTAGGTTTTCATAATCTTTACAAGTATTTCATTTAGTAAAAAAAAAATTATATTAACAATTTATTTTGGGTGTATTGATGTTTGTCAAGAATTCTCATTGCACAATATTTTTTGTTTACCTATTATACCATTAATTTATTTAGAGAGTTAATGTTTTTGAAAAAAAGGTAGAACCGCTTTAATGAGCAAATTAATTTTGAAATTCTATCAATTAATAGAGGTAAAATGATAAATTTATTATGTCAATTATTATTTTCTTAATTAGTTTGTCAAGTCAAAATTTGACAAGTAAATAGGAACAGAGGGAGGACTTGTCAAGTTTGAAAAATCAAGAGATAATTTACTCTTTTATATCTATTTTATCCTTGGTATTAGATACTAATATATTTTTCAAAACATTAAATTTAATATATTCAAAAGGTTAATATTACTCATATTATTTATTATTTTTTTAATATATATATATCAAGTGAATAGTGAACAACTATTATTTGACAAAGTAATAAAATGAATAAAAATATAAAAATATTGCTCGATACACAGTTCCAAGCAGCACTAATTGCTGCCAACACTACAAGTTTGTTTCACGCGCTTTTTAGGAGATTGAATACATTTACTCTGCCATGTTAGCTCTCAATTCAAATAGGGAAAAAGTGATAAATATACCTCTGAATTATCATAAATTATATACAAATTTCCTCTATTATACTTTTAGGACATTGATGTCTCTGTCATTGAAAAACTAGAGCATATATGCCCTTCACTCTAACTAGAACATATATACCCACCCCACTCCCACAATTCTGCCACTGGTGAATGATTTTTTTAAAAGTAATTTTTTTTACAATTCAAATGAAAAAAGAAATTTGCATAAGAAAGTTAATAGACCCACATTTTATCTATCACAACTAATAGAAATTAAAATGGGTCACAAAACAACAACAAAGTTTATATTTGTTAAATCAACGTCAAAAATATGATGTTGGTGTTCGATCTTGTGGATAACTAAAGGGCTGATGGAAAGGAAGTAGGGTGTAGAGGTGGGGGATAAAGATGAAGAAAGAAATGACTAATATGGAAGAAAACAGATATAAGAATGCTTCAATGGAGAAGAAAGTATTTGGGGAAGACAACAAAATAAAGAGAGAAAAAAAATTAATTTTTTTTTAAAGAAAATGGGACCCACAAATTTTATTTACCTCTAAATTAGAAATTTCCCATATTTTAAAAAAAATTAATTTATAAAAAAAATATTTAAAATATTAGTCATATACTAGCCAATAAAAAAAATGACATGTGTACAATTTTATAATTCAATTTTTTCATTTTTTATTTTTCACCTGCTTTTAAGAGAGTGGATTCACTCTCTGTTAGGGTTTACCCTGATTTTCTTATCATAATTAAAGATTTATTTTTCCTTAAAGAAAAAATAAAACATTACCATAAATATTTTTACTTTTCTCGAAAGGAAAATATAATATTATTTTATATTTAGTTTATTATCTCCTTTTCTAGTAGGAAAGGTTTTATGACTCTATAAATATAGGTTTGTTTCTTCTAACACAATAACAATAACATCCACAATGTAGTCGTTTAAGAGTCTTGTTTATGGGGAGATTTATTCTCTCAACAGTTTTAATATTTTCTTTTATATTAATTTTTCATATAATAATATTATGTTTTTAGTATAAGTTTTTGTTATCTAATTTATCACTCATGACTTGCAAATTATAAGACACCCTAATCACTCTTTAGAACCCAACTAGTGGTATCAGAGCACGAGCACATGGTTCAAAGATCCGGTGGTACTATGGTTCAACGAGGTTGAAGACAGACTCAAGATGGTTGTAATCAATTTGATGATAATGAAGATTTTTTTTTTCAAGCTTACATGTGGAGAAGAAGTTTGAACATATTTTCAACATTCCTGTTGCTGCAATTTTTAAGAATAAAAATAAAATATTTTTAACCCATATATTTTAAACTTTATTTTTAACCATGGCAAGCAACAGTGATGGAGATTTTGTGAAGAACAAGATTTCCATGCAATGAAGAAGACAGATCAAGCTTTGTCAAGAAAATCCAGTCAAAAGAGGAGCTTTGTTAGGGTTTTGCCTTGATTTTCTTACCATAATTTAAGATTTATTTTTCCTTAAAGAAAAAACAAAACATTTCCATAAATGTTTTTACTTTTCTTGTAAGGAAAATATAATATTATTTTATATTTGGTTTATTCTCTCCTTTTAGGACTCCTTTTCTAGTAGGAAAGGTTTTAGGACTCTATAAATATAGACTTGTTTCTTTTAACACAATAACAATAACATCCATAATATAGTCGTTTAAGAGTCTTGTTTATGGGGAGATTTATTCTCTCAACAGTTTTAGTATTTTCTTTTATATTAATTTTTCATATAATAATATTATGTTTTTAGTTATGTTTTTGTCATCTAATTTATTATCATATGATTTGCAAATTATAAGCTTCCGCATGACGCCCTAATCACCCTTCATAACCCAACACTCTCTCTGTCATGTCACCCCTTAGGGGTATTTAAACGTTCGTATAGTTTAAGTGCGAAAGTAAGTTGTGCTGCCAAGTTCAGGATTTTTTTTATGTGTTTCTATTCTTTTTTTTAAGGAAGATAATTTGTCAGACATAACTGTTATATTATCATTTGTATGAACTTCTTTTTATTCTGAGTGAATTTATAAAGTTATTTCTCTCGATATTTTGTACTTTCTTTTATATATAATATAATTGTGGATTAGATCGATTAACGAAACTATGTTATATGTTTGTATATGTTTTGATATATTTCTCCTTAGTTTTCTTGCATGACATGTTAAATGTTTGTATCTATTTTGATATGTTTCCCCTTAGTCTTCTTGCATGACACTTGATTACAAGAAAATGTATTCCTAAAAAGGAATGAAATAGAAACGTATTCCCCAGATAGATGACACATACAAACAAAAGAAAGATTAAAAGCCGCATATCGTTTTTCTTTTCTTTCCTAGACGCAAAAATATTCTCAAATAAAGAAACAGATTAAAAAAAAATAATACTCTACTTGTTTGATATTGTTAAAAGAAAAAGGATAAGTATTCAAAACATTTCAAACTTGACGTGAATTATTACTTTAGTTTCTCAATTATTGACAGTCTTAAAAACATTTATTTATTTGATTAAGTAATTTAAAAACACTCTTCTTATCCTATATGTCATCCACCTATGCGTATATATGTGAAACTTTTTGTCGATATGATGTACACATAGATATATAGAGTAAAAAAAAAAGAACAAACATTTAAATAACTAAATGCGAAATTTTAGTAAAGAATTTTTTTTTAAAAGTTATTTTTTTTCTTACATCACCCCATCCCTGCCAGGTACCTAACCCCACCACCCATCCCACACCCTCCCCCCCTAATTTTTTTATTTTTTTTTTTAAAAAAACGTTTTATCC
>JAJOOR010035340.1:0-14617 GCA_036250505.1 Solanum acaule | reverse complement strand
ATTTTGATACGGTTGCTCTAAAATTTGGGTTAGACCCATTTCCCACTCAATTTGACCCCCTAAACAAGAATATGAAGTCGGATTTTTGAAAAACGAAACGGATCTTTTTATATACAGCTAAACAACTTTCCGGTAACTTCCGAAGCACATTTTAAGAACTTTTTGGGTCAAATTCAATTATAACCATTTCATTAAGTTCTCGACTCCAAACTCACATGTGAGGCTCTAGTTTCACTCTATCATTTTCCGGGTCGTTACACTCATCATGTCTACTTTCTCGCAAAATACAAGGAACATACTTTTTGAAAAAAAAGAAGAGTAAAACTGGGTCGAAGTCAAAGAAAGTGAACTGATAGGTCTACACTTAGCATATGCCCTCCACCATAAACTTAGTTTGCCTATGCTTACTGAATACCGCTTGCTGGGACTCATATTACACGTCTGCACCATGCAGATCATAGTATGAGTTCTCGCTATTGACGTGTAACTTATGCATAATAACTATTTCTCGGTGACCTGAGGTAAGCTCCTAACGTTCAGAGTTGTCAATCTCCTTCTATTTTGACTAGACCAATCTTTATTTTGTATTAGGAGACAATTTTGTATATATTTGTATTATCCTTGTACTCATGTTGTAATTATTGGCTCGACTATCGACTAATACCAGGTCATGGGGTGTTATATGTATATCTTCTTTCTCTTTCTTTATCTTTTTCTTTCTCTATTTGTTCTTTATTCTCTGAATTCTCCTCTTTCATATGATAGTCCATTGCTTCAGGTTGTGGTTTATGAGTTTGGCTTAACTACTAGTGGGATGCTAGTAGGTTCCATCATGACGTGAGATTTCGGGTCATGACACTTTTGAGCTTGATATAGAATATTGATGGACTTGTTCTTGATTGTACTTGTGTTCAAGGGACTTTGAGCTTGATCTTGAATTTTGATGAACTTTTTATTTACTTGTACTTTTATGCAAGTGTATTTGAGCTTGTTCTTGAATCTGGTCTTGATCTTGAGTTGTTTCTTGAACTTGAGTGCTTGAACTTGTAGGTTCTAGAGAAATCTGTAGTGTTTGATCCACAAGCTCTCTCTGGCTAATCCTTGAAATTCTGGTGTCTTTTCTTAATGATGTAGACCCTATTTATTATTATAGAATGGAAGAGTCATGATGAGGACATGCTTCCTCCGGCCAATCAAATTTAAGTGACATGATGATGTTTGATTGGTCAAAACATGTCGCTTGTACTCATCTGACACATTTTTATTTGTCTTTGATTTGGCTAGGCTAGGCATGTCATTTGATACATGGCATAATCCTATTGGCTCCTTCTCTTTACTTGGTATGCTACACCATTTTACATGTGGCGCCAATTGGACTTGTAGAATGAGATGCCATCTTGGGCTTTGAAAACGTAGGCTTGTCATTTGTTATCAAATTTAATGGGCTAGCCAATGGAATTGAACTTTAATTATCTGTACTTACTAGACTTAAATAATTAATCAAATCATACTAATCCACAATATTTATTTGGACTAATATATCTTGAACTGAATATAATTTAAATTCCTTACGGATTTAAATTTAACAAAATTTTGTTATCCACATAAAGATATTGCAATTTAACCATGTTTCATTAATTATTCTAAAAAAAGGTAAACTAACCATATGAAAATATCAAAAATAAATACGTATAATTAACATTCATAATAAACAAGGATAGTAAGAAAATTTATTAAAATTAAAGATTCATAGCAAGAATAAAAATTTTCCAAGGGAATTCATCTTGATTGAAATTAAAAAGTTAGTGATAAGAATTGAAACAAGTATCAAACAACATAATAATACAATCTTATGTTGTACTGAAAGTGTTTTGGGGGGTTCAAATTTTTATTGTTTTTGTTGTTCATGATACTATTTACATTCCCTGCCTTTTGCTCGATGGCGACTGATTCAAGAAGAGTCATTGGGCTTTATATACACAAAATAATGTGAAGGATTAATACCCATAATATAATTCCTAAAACCTTAACAACAAAGAGAGAATCCATTTAATTTAAAGATAATGGAAAAATTACTGAAATGTTATTTGATTAAAAAATAATGAGAACCTATGAAAAGATTCAACGATTGTATGTTAATATCAAATCATCATATTTTATACAAAAATAATACAATCAATAATTTTAAAAAATCTCAATATTGTATACAATCAATAATACAAATTGTTATGACAAAATTAAGAGATTGTGTGTGCTAATACTAGGGATAACTATGAATAATTAATTGTATATAACTATTTATTAGTTATTCAAGTGTATTTATGAATTAATATGATATTATAAGTAAATATCTAGTAGAATATGTATTATTGATAATGTTGGTCTTGAACTATATTTCCTACGTAATTTTCCCATTCAAAAAGTCCCACATCGCTTTTGGGCATGATTTATGTCAAAAATCAAATATATATAATAGCCATCTCTATGCATTGAATGAATGGGGAAAATTTAGAGATTCTTAGGTGTAAGAGCAGTGCTCTTGCGTGAAATGAACCCATGAAGGTTCATCCTATGAATTTAGAAATTTTTTAATTTTATTCGTGGACGAAGATGGAAGAAGGATTTCAGGTCGTCATCCCAGTTCCTGCTCTGCAAGAGGTAATATATTTTAGTTTATATTGCCTAGAATATATTCATTTTTTTTTATTTGAGTTTTAATTTTTTCATTCATGTTTTTGTCTATATAAATTCCTTTTTATTTTTGTTCTTCAAATAGATTCATTTCTAGATATGAGTTTTAATTTTGCTTTTCTATTTTTGTCTAGTTGTTTATGCTTGGGGTAAATTTTAGAATAGATTTATTTTGTTTTTTTTTGTTTTAGTTTTAAGAAGTTTGCATTTTCTTATCTTTCTCCGCTTAAACTATTGTATTCACTGATATATGAACTGCTATAGCATGGTTTGTAGAGCTAACGAACTTCCTCATTAGATTTCATATGTCATGATAAAAAGATCTTATTTTGAGTTTAAATTTAACTATATTAAGACAAGTTTCATCCGAAATTTTGCTTCTTTCATTTTTTAATTGATTCTTTTTTCAATTTTTGTAGTTAGACTTCTATCAATGGAATGAAAGAGTCATCCCTTCCTATTTCTCTTCCATTGACTCAAATTTATATTTTTTATTTAACAGGACTTCTGATTGATATAGCTATATATGAATTGTAGTTGAAAGATTTATGAATTTGAAATGATATCTCATCTAAAAAAGGGCCTCAACTAATCTTCATAAAGGCTAAATGGTTTTATACCTTTGTTACTTCTTCATATTTGAGTTCCCTAATTTATCATACATATGGAGATAAGGATATGAGTTGTCTTTCCATGTTTCAATTGTTAATACTTGTTTGATACTGTCTGGAAAGTAGGTTAAGTAACTTCGTACATCATGATTTCCCCCTCTTTCTTCTAAACAATTTGATCATCTATAATAGTTGGTTAAACCTCCTTAATTTTAAAGTGAAATATTGCAAAATAAAGAGTTAACAACTGTATAAATATTATTTTATCTAATATAGATATGATTATCTTGTTTAAGAATGCATTTCTTATTTTTTGGCAAAATATGTAAAATAAAATTTTCCAAAGTCATTGTTTTTATATAAATAATTCTTTTTCCTAAAAAGTGAAGTTCAAGCCGTGTTTTTTACCTAGAAAATACTGTACAATTTTAAAAAAAAGATTATCATAAAAAATATCACATGAACAAAAAATCTACGTAAGTGTATCTCACTCTCTAATGATGATATCATGTAGGAGTAAAGATTATCAAATAGCAAAAGTCAGAGGGGTAAGTAATATTTTTACTAATTTATGGGGTTTTAAATAAAACACACTAAGTTTAGGGATGTTCTCACAAATTAAATATCATGATAATGATTAAAATTTAGTAAGTTTGGATAAAACATTTATCTACCAAATTTCCTTTTTCGAGAAATAAATTAAATGCACTAGTGTCAAATAAAGAAATATAGTAAAACAATCATCATAATTTTTAATACATTCAAAATCCGAATAAAAGTTAAAATGTCTCCAGACTCAATTCACCCTACCTTTTCTATTTTTTTTTATTTATATGTATACCTCATTCTCTCTATAAGATAATGAACATTGAAGTAACAAAAATGTTAGGTGAAATAGGAAACATGGTATGTTGATGAACCAGTGCATTTATTGTAGAAGTATCTTTTCTTCAAGCCAATGAATCGCAACACATACAAGGAGTCAGTTCAAGAATGATTATTTTATGAAAAACACAAAGAATAGTGTATGTGTTATTTCCAAGTCAACAATAGCAATAGGTTTCTACTACTAACTCACTAATTCCTCAGGAACATAGACAGTAGGTTTTTCTGCAACAACATCAGATGTTGATTGAACAAATGTTCATCAATTGTTAGTCTCCAAATTTGTTTAGCAAATGTTTACCATAGCCCCCGAGGTATCAATTGACGATTTGTTATATGAAGACTTTATCAAGGCTCAGGACTCGTCTTACTAATGATGAAGAAATCATTTTCATACCAAGAAGACTCAAAAGGATATTTTCCCGATCTTTAGTAAGACCAGTCTTGAGCCTAGCTAGAGTTTTTATATCACAAAGCCTCGAATCATTTCTAGGGTGCCATGGTTAAAATCTACTAGATGAATTTGAGACGAAGTCAATTGATGAACATTTGTTGAATCAACCTCAGATGTTGTTATAGATTTTAGTAAAATCTATTGTTATTGTTGCTAGGAATTGATTAGTTGGTAGCAGAACCCTTCTATTGCTATCGACAATAAAAAAAAATAGCACAATCACTTTTCTTTGGGGGGTTCGTTTAACCAAGCCAGCCTTGAAGTGGCTCCTTCTAGGCGCTGCTATGCCTTGGCTTGAAGAAAAGTTTCTTCCACAATATGTGCATTGTATCAACCTACCATGTTGACCATTTCGTCCTTGCATTTTTGTGTCTTTCATCGTCATTATTTTAAGGAGAGGAGGATTTTATATATAATGAAAAAAATTAGAAGAGAAACGAGGAGTTAGGTTCAGAGACAACTTTTATTCAAATTATGAATGTATAAAAAATTATGTTGTCTGTTTTAGTTTATTTCTTTATTTAAAATACGTTCAAAATGTTAATAAAATCTTAATTGCCTCCAAACCCAACTCACCCTATCTCTTCTATTTTCCCCCTTTTTATATGTGCTCTTCATTCTCTATAAGATGATGAATAAAAATAACAAAATGTAGGGATAGAATGGGCAACATGGTATATTAATGTATCAATGCATGTGTTTTAGAAAAAATCACTTTTCTTCAAGCCAAGGAATAGCGGCACATACAAGGAGTCAATTCAAAAATGGTCGGGGTAAACCCCCTCCCCCCTCCCCCCTCCCAAAAAAAATTGTTTGAGTTATTTTTCAAGTAAAGAACAACAATACGGTTCTACTATCAACTCACAAGTTCCACATTAACATCAACAATAGGTGTTTTCTACAACATCACACATTTATTCAACAATTGGTCCTCAATTGCACTCTTTTCTAGCTTCGAATAGAAGATGTCAACCATGGACACTTAGGCATCATTCGAGGCATTGTAATATGAAAATCATATCTAGGATCAAGGCTCGTCTTAGCAAAAATGAGAAAAAATGTCATTTTTCACATCAAGAAGACTCAAAATGAAATTTTCATAATGTTTTTTAAGATTATCCCTAAACCTAGTGAGAGTTTTCATATCACAAACCTCAAATCATTCAAAGGGGGCCATGGTTGACATTTGCTAGTCGAAACTAGAGACACAGGCAATTGATGAACATTTGTTGAATCAACATCATATGTTACATTAGAAAAAAAATATTGTTGGAGAATTAATTAGATGGTAGTAGAACCCTTCTATTGCTAGCGATTATTAAAAAACTAGTACAAATACTTTTTTTTGGGGTTTCATTTAGTCTAGATAATCTTGAACTGACTCCTTAGATTGTTTGAGTTGCTATGTCTTGACTTGAAGGAAAGTTTCTTTCACAATACATGCATTGGTACATCAACACATTTTGTTAACAATTTTTTCCCTACCTTTTTGTTACTTTCATTTTCATCATTTTAGGGAGAGGATGATTATTTATATAAAGAGAAAAAAATTTAGAAGAGGTAGGGGGATTGGGTTTGGAGACAACTCAACTTTTATTCAGATTATGAATATATTAAAAAATATGTTGGTTGTTTTACTTTATTTATTGGCATTGGTGCATTTATTATTATCGTAATAAGAAAAAATTAGGTTCATAAATCATAAATTCGAAGTAAATTTTAATCCTCATCATGATATTATTTTATTTGACAGAATACCCCTAAAATTAGTGTGTTTAATCAGAACCCCTCGAATTATTAGTAATATTTATTACTCTATGACTTTGGCTATTTGATAGTCTTGACCCCTACATGATCTCATTCTTAGAGAGTGAGATACATTCATCTATGACTTAGATTTTTTGTTCATGTGATATTTTTCAAAAAATAAAAATAAAAATTTCAAGATTAATTTTTAAATATTTTTGGGCCAAAATTATTATGGGAAAATTATGCGATTAGACAAATATATACTAGTTAATTAGGTAACATAGTTATAGCTTGCATCAATTACAATTCAGAATTTACTTCTAGCTATAGTTACACTCCTTTCTCTCCCCTCTCTTTGGAATATTTCTCACCTCTCTCCTCTTTATCAATCATCTATCACTCACCTCTCTCCTCTCCCTGCCCCAGTCTCTCTCTCTCTCTCTCTCTATTCACTTTTGTTAATCTCTCTCTAACTTTATATAAACACAAATGTATAATTTGTGTTTGTGTTTGTATAAAGTGATAAAGAAGGGATGTACAAAGGTAAATACATATCTCTCCCCCATATACACTTATAATTGTACAAATATAAATCTTCCTCTGCCCAGTTCTCTTTTGTCTTTCTCTCTCTCTCTCTTGCTTTATACAAACACATATTCTACAAATATAATGTATAAGATGTGTTTATATAAAGCGAAAAAGAGATTGGATATACAAATACAAATGTGTTAACTCGATTCACTTGTATACGATTTCAAATTGTATGTAGATATACAAATTCAATCATTGATACATTTACATAGTAGTTGCATATATATAATTATCTAACTGATATACATATCAAATTCACCTATCTCTACTCTCTGCCCTCTCTCGTTCGCCTCTCTCCTCCCTCTTCAATCTCGCTTGTCACAACCCAAAAATGGATGTGATGGCACTCGTCCTATCCCACCAAGACAAGTTAACCTAAAACTCAACAATTTCGATAAAGTGCGGAAATAAAATAAAGATAAAAGTTTAATAACAATTTCTAATGCAGATAACAAGTCAACTTAACTAAATCCCCAAAACTTGGTTGTCTCTCAAGTAGAAAAAAATCATAAATAGGAGTAAGAAGGTCCACTGAGATGACAAACAACTACCTCACAAATCTCCACAGGTAGCCTCGGAAAAGAAGATAATAGAAAGTATCACAAAGATCTAGGCTTGTAACCTACAAAAATGTAGAAGCAAGGGGTGAGTACCAAACCACACGGTATTCAACAAGTAAACTTCTAAAAACAAGCTAAGGGAATAGAATATGGGTACTTCTTACACCCCAACCGAACCTCTACAACTACAACCTACATGAAAACCAGTTCAACGTAATAGTTTACAATTTACACAGCACATGATTAAACCACGTCACTTCAACAATACAGATCAACAACACATAAGATCAAGTTCACCAATCACAAGTCCCACAAAAAGGTACTCACAAGTTCACAAATGATAAAGATATGCAATGCAATGAAATGCAATGTCAAGTATAGTGATGCATGTCTGACCTAACGATACACACCGAGTGTCTCAGTCTGGGACCATAGGGGATATATCTATCCATGCATTGGTCGTGGCGTGCGACACATCCCTCGATAATAAAATCCGTCGCGGCATGTGACATGTCCTTCAAATTATAGTATACGGCGCGCAACACGTCCCTCGAAATGGTACATCCTCTTTAATTTCTTATTCTTCCTCAATTCACATAACACTTGTCACAATAATGTCTCAAAACCAATGCAAATGACATGTTCACAAATAATGAGGAGATGACCATTTACATAACAATATGCAATTCACAACAACACAATTGTGATACAACATCAATAATGAAACCTTTCAAATCATTCTCAAGCATCACACACCAATAATTAACCACATAGCCTTTTATTACCCTTTTCCATCATTAATTATTCAACATGGACAAGTCAACCCATCACCAAGTCACATTACTCCCCAACACATACCACAAGGAAATACACAATTCTATGTACTTAACAAGAGTTTAGAAATCCACTAGCCTCAATTAATCAATAATTCACTCGGGGACTTGAGCCTTCCCCTTTCGTTGAGCTTCCAAATTAATGCAATCTATTCAAGTACATAATCACAATAAGATTTCGAAACTAACAACACCCATATTACTATAGGTTTAGCCTAGACCCAAAAACTCACCCAAATATATAATCAAGTTCTTAAGTTTCAAGCCTAGGGTTAAGTCCCAATTTATTTTTTCCAAATATCATAAATCTAATGGTATTCACATAATACCATACACTTAATATTTAATTACATATACCAATATATAAAAACTTGAATCAGAATATGGTATTAATAAGAAAAATCAAAGAAACAATGACGTCAATTACGAACAACATCACGAGGACACCACTATTTCAAACCTCAAATTGATATACCTTATATTCCTAGCTATTAATTCAATCATGTTATCTAGTCATAGCCTAAGTCCTTTCAAAATTGATTGGCCAGCGCCCAACAACTGTGTGTGCACGCACATCAATTAATGAAAGCATATGCAGAGCAATTAATGCAGGCATATGAGAAATTGAAAGCTTTAGTTGAATTTTCCTTACGAGAAGCAGTTCTTCCTACTTTGGTCCGTGTTCACACCGTACACAGGTTAGTTTTCTGCTCCTCTTTATTTTATTTTCTAAGTTAATTAGGTACTAAAACTGACAAATCTTACTAACTTATCTTAACCGCCATCTAAATAAATAAATTATTTAATAAATATCCATCAATTACATAATCATAGTTATCGAATAGGTCAAATTTTCAGACCAAATTCACCGACTGATCATAAATGACTCGGGGAAACTATCGAGAGGGATAAAACAGTAATTTCACAAAAAATTCCAAAAAAAATCTTTCGGGTTATTATATTTCCACCACTAAAATCCATGTTCCTCCTCGAACATAAAGTAAAAGAAAGTACCTGAAGATTTGAAAAGCTGAGGATATCTGGCACACATATCAGACTCTGGCTCCCAAGTCACCTCTCCAATTAAGCGGTGCTTCCACTGCACCTTTACTGAAGCAATCTCCTTGGTCCTAAGCTTCCAAACTTGCCTATCCAATATATTTATTTTCTCCTGCTCGAATATCAAGTTTGGACCTAGCTCCACTGAATTAAGTGAAAGCACATGAGACTCATTCGGTATATGCTTCCGAAGCATGGATACATGGAAGACATGATGTACAACTGACAAACTAGGTGGCAAGGCCACTTATAGGCCACCTCTCCCACTCGACTCAAAATCTCAAAAGGTCCAATGAATCTAGGGCTAAGTTTACCCTTCTTCCCGAACCTTATCTGTAACACCCCCGATTTGAAAAAGGAAAAAATTCCAGATTTTTAGAAGTTGCAGGTGCCACCGATGGAGGCCACCTACGGACCATCAGTCGACTTACGTCCCGTCAATCAAATACGTCAATGGGCCAGTCGACTTTTAGTTTAAAACTATAGATTTCAGTCATCTGACATCCAAATGACGTTTGAAATGATGGACCGTCAGTCGACTTACGGGCCAGTCAACTCCGTCAAAGGGGCAGTTGACTTTTAGTTTTCAGACCCCAAATTTCAGCCCTCTAACAGCCAAACTATGACTGACAGGATGGATCATCAGTAAGCTGCGTCGATGGGCCAGTCGACGTTTAGTTTTGGGGTAATAGGGTCTTTTCCTTATTATTTTATACCTAAACTACTTCATTTTGGTCAGTTTTAGCCTATTATTCTAGTCAGATTTTAACCTAAACCATTATTCACTAGAATTCACCAAGCTTAGAACAAAAAAGAGGAGAAAAGAGGCAATAGCTTTCTCCAAGAACGCAACAAGTTTCTTTCGGTTCTTAACCCCAATTTGAAAGATTTCTATGTGAAATTCGTCACCAGGTATGTGGGATTTCACTAGTGGGTTCCGTTCATCCACTAGGTTTCTAGAATTCATTCAGATTCTTGATTCATATATATTGCTTAGACCTAGGGTTTCCAAAACCCTAGATATTAATTGTGATTTAGTTGTTAAGAGTATTCCTAATAAGATTATCTTGTTTTCGTAGAATCGTTGCTTAGTTCTTCGCATGAAACTCAGAACCCTAGTTGTGTAGATTGTTTTAGTTCATGAAATACACATGCTAGGTCAGTTAAACAGATATACATGCCTCAGTTTTTGAATGTCACATTATCAGTATATAATTGTTACATTCTCAGATTTTGCATGTCCGTATTTTGAGCACTTCAGTATTTCAGTAATTCAGTCATAATATGTTACATACATATTCAGTTGGGAGTAGACATAACACCGAGTTGAACTAGGGTTTAGTTACCCTCATAGTCCCAGAACTAGGTGCCTCCGTAGGTTAAGTCTCCTTTGTGGGCCTTAGTTTTAGTGATCACGACAGTCATTCCTTTATACCCTGGCAAGGTATATTGGGTTCTCTCGATAGGGCGTATACATCGGACTCCGCATTTAGCTCACTTGGTTTTATGTCGGTTACTAGTAACTCCCATAGTTAGACTCTAGTGTATTTAACCAGGTTTACAGTTATCCTTCAGTATTCAGTCTCAGCATGTTATGTACTAGGTCATTGCATTCAGTTCAGTTCTTTTCTGTATATCTCAGTATTTACATCATGTTCATATTATGTCATTTCTCAGTTATACTTTGTTTAGATTTTATCCTATCTTGCATGCTCAGTACCTTCCATATACTGACGCATACTCTGTGCTACATCTTTTCATGATATAGGTTCAGGTGCTCAGCATTCAGATCACGTGTAGATCGTTTCCCGATCCACATTCAGCAGCCTCAGTAGTGAGTCCTCATACTTTGAGGACATTAGACATGTTTTTAGATTTCATTTTTCATTTCAGTTTCAGTTTTGCTAGGGTTAGCTAGGGATATGTCCCAGCAACTCTAGTCAGTTAGAGGCTTTTTCAGACATAGTTAGATTCAGCTTTAGTTTTTGAGTGATCGTTCAATATCACTAAACTCTTAGAATGTTATATATATTTGACCAGTATTGGGTATTCCCCATTATTCAATTATTTCTTGATTTAACTTCCACATTAGTTATCTTTTCGTAGATATATTCAATTTGCTTATGATATGCCAGCTCAAGGTTAGCTTGGGGTCAATTGTGATCCTAGGTCTTGTGTTACGTCAATAGGGTAGCCTCGGGGTGTGAAAAACTTGGTATCAAAGCACTAGGTTTAAGAGTCCTAGGATGTCTGAAAAGCCACACTAAGTAGAGTCCTTTTCATGGGTGTGAAGTGCACCACATCTAATGAGAGGGAGGCTACTAAGTGTATTAGGAAAATGTCACTTTATTTGCTACTCTTATCGTGTGTAAGGTATGATCCAACTTCTCGTTTCTAATTCGACGTTATGCATTTCAGATCATGCCTCCTCGTAGAGCTTACCCAAGAAATGCTAATGCATGCAATGCTAACGCAATTCCTCCGGTCCCAGACCATGAGGTTTCGAATGTAGAGTTTTGGAATGTGATTCAATTTTTGGCTCAGAGTATGACTAACCAGAACAATCAGCAGGTTCCAGATCCTACTAATAGAAATGGTGGATCAGTGGCAGCTAGATTTCAAGACTTTGTTAGGATGAATCCGCCTGAGTTTTTAGGGTCGCAAGTAGGCGAGGACCCATAGAACTTCATCGATGAGGTTACGAAAATCTTTGGAGTGATGCAAGTGACTGGTAATGATAGGGTAGAGTTGGTAACCTACCAGCTTAAGGATATAGCTCACATTTGGTTTACTCAGTGGAAAGAAAACAGGAGTGTGGATGCAGTTCCTATGACTTGGGAGTGTTTTAACGGAGCTTTTCTAGACATGTTCTTCCCAGGAGAGTTGAGGGAGTCTAAGGAAAAAGAGTTTATGAATTTGAGACAAGGTTCAATGTCAGTCCAAGAGTACGTACTTAAGTTCACCCAACTCTCTAGGTATGCTCCACACATGGTTGCCAATCCAATGGCACAAATAAGTAAGTTTCTATTTGGGCTATCCGACTTAGTGAAGACAGAGTGCAGGAATGCTCTGCTGATAGAGGATATGCATATCTCTAGGCTCATGACTTATGCTCAGCAGGTTGAAGAGATTAGCTTAGGGAAATAGCTAAGGTCAACAAGAAAGCTAAAACAGGGAACTAGAGCAGAAATTGGGTGTTGGATATCACTCATTGTTTTGACAAGATTAGAATAGTAGGGCACCGAGCTCTAAGTCCCAAGGGAGTGTTTTAGGAAATAGGACCTACCCAACTTGCCTAAAGTATGGAAAGAACCATCAGGGCGAGTGTATTGCAGGAAAGGAAGTATGCTTTGGGAGTGGTCAGTCCAGCCATAGGTTAAAGGATTGCCCTTCTGCCAGGCAGGGCCAAGGAGGTAACGATAGCAGGGATCAGTCTACAGTCTCAACAACACCAGCAAGTCGCCCAACTCAGCAGGGTGTGTCATCTGGTACAAGTGGCAATCAATGCCAAAACAGGTTGTATGGTCTCCAAGATCGCCAAGACCAGAAAGGTTCTCCTGATGTTTTCACTGGTACGTTACGAGTCTGTCTTATAGATGTTTATGCATTGTGAGATACAGAGCTACTTTTTCTTTTGTAACTCCCTTTATAGCAATAATCTTAAGTGTCAGTCCAGAAACTTTTTCAGAACCCTTCTCAGTTTCTACTCCAGTTGGTGACCCATTTATAGCTAAACGGGTATATAGAAATTTCCCTGTCACAGCCTCTCAGAAAGTCACCTTAGCAGAAATTGTAGAGTTAGAAATGGTTGATTTAGATATCATTCTAGGCATGGATTGGTCACATTCCTGATTATGCCTCACTCGATTATAGAACTAGGATCGTTCAGTATTAGTTCAAACGAGACAGTCTTAGAATGGAAGGGTAGTAGCTCAGTTTCTATAGGTCGATTTATCTCTTACCTTAAGGCCAGAAAGATGATCTTTAAAAGGTAGTGTGGCACATGTTAAGGAAAAAGGGAAGGAATTAGCAAAAGATGTTCATCGACTTGCTCGCTTAGGAGTTAGTCTTACTGACACATCAGATGGTGGTGTGAAAATCCAGAATAGATCAGAATCTCCATTGGTAGCAGAGAATAAGGAAAAACAGATAGTGATCCCATACTATTTCAGTTGGAAGGTACAGTTCATCAATAGAAAGTAGAGGTTTTCTCCTAAGGGGGAGATGGTCACTTATGTACTCCTAAGGTGGATGAGTAGATGAAGCAGCCTTGATTAGGCCAGATACGGTTCATGATGTTATGGAAAATGTTCAGCTCATCAGAAATCACTACAACAAATATGATATATAGCTACGAAATTATTAGCTACGACATCAAATTCGTCACTGATTGTTCGCTTTTAGTGACAAAATTTACTTTTCGTGCTTAAATATATGAGACACATACTTTTAGTGACGAAACAAAAAAACCGTAGCAAAGTTTCGTCTACTAAAGTTTCCCACCAAAAAATTAATTGGCGCCATTTGTTAAGTAGTGTTAGTCATGAATTTAAAGTTATCGGTGATACATTATTTCGTCACTAATAATGTATCTAATTCATGACAAATTATTTTTTGTCTTAAAATTTATTGATTTTTTTACCCAAAAAAAATTCATCTAAAAAAATATGTTGTTACAATATCGACAAATTAGAATTCGTAGTTAAATATTATAAGTTTTAGCTATAAGAATTTAAATTTAATTATGATATTTATTTTCGTCACTAATAGTATAAATAATTGGTGACAAAGATTTTATTGTCTCTAAACAATCTGTGATTCAGTGACGACAAAAAAATTGTCACAAAATATGTAAGGTGTTAAAATGCGACGACTTAAAATTTGTAGTGAATAATTCAACTATTTGCTACGAAAAAAATTCATAGCTAATTACAATTTTTTTTGCTACAATTGTTCATAATTACAAGTGACAACTTACAAAAAGAATAATATAAGTGCTTCATAAGAAATAGACAGAGTCCTTTCGTTAATTGGCGAGGGAAAATATTAAAACCAACGAATTCGGTCCATTTTGTAAAAATGAAATAGTTCAATTCATGAATTTTCTTAAATTACACAATTATGCATCATTTCAAAAATACAATCCAGGTTATAAGTATCGTGAGTGGGGTACGATTCTGCCAC